>PHNY01127236.1:1736-12164 GCA_003724115.2 Anethum foeniculum | reverse complement strand
GTTAAAACTCAAAAAATTATTGTGTTATCATATTTAATAATAAAATAATACATAATAGTTTTTTTAAAAATATTATTATAATGCCGCTGCGAAGCGCGGCTTATTTTCTAGTTACCAACTAATTTCCCTTTTTAACTAAAACACAAAATAAATTATGTAAAATTAATTTAATTTAAATTAATGATATAATTTTTTAAATTTAAATTTATACAATATAAACAAAGTCCGTGCATCGCACGAGATTTAAGCTAGTAGACTATTATTATTGTTGTCGTCGTCGGTGGTGATTTAATAGCAGGATTTTAAGAATATTGACTACAGAATTATTATAATTTACGAATTTAAATATTAATATTAAATTATGAATAACATTGTTTCAAGAAAAATAATTATCATTTTATGAAATATTTAATTTATGGTCAATCCAAATTTTAATATTTAAAGTTAAAAATATATTGGAATTACTGAGAAAATAGAATGGAATTTAGATGAATTACGAGGTGAAAGGAAAAAGGAACCAAATAATAATATTTATTTATTAATGTACTAATTAAGTCGTAAATGTATTTACATATAAATATGGCCTCCCCTTGATTTTCTACTTCCGCCGCTGGTTGAAGACCCAAGACCCACGATAGTCGTTGAAACAAAGTGTCTTCAAATTCTCGTCTGTCCAGTCACTCCCTCACTCCGGCTTCCATGGAGAATCAATCAGGTATCTCTCTTTTTATCTCGATTCTTATATACCCCTGCTCTGCATGCATGAATATATAAAGTCCATATATAATATCACCTGTGAAATTATTATCGAATAAAAAAAATTTAGATTTTAGCGTCTGATTGTGTAGTTCAAGTTTTATCTATGTTGTTGTGTTTCTTTTCTATAGATATGTATATATGGTTAGTTAATTAATTTCGTGTTATGCTTATGCAGCTATACGGTTTAATACTAATATAAGATACGAGTACTCGAGGTTTTAAAGTAACCGGTTCCATGACATTAACTTTGATTTCAATAATTTTATTGATGTTACTGTGTATTGTACTATATGAATCCGTGAAATTAGATATAAGTAAATGAGATAGTCCCAAAATTTGTGATTAAAGCAATTTTATCGCTTAAATTGGTCTGTTTAATGATCATACTTGGTAACCTAATAATGTCTTATGTGTCGGGTTTGTTTCTTTGTTATGTTGTGTAGGAATTTTAAAAATTGAGAATCAAGATGTCTCAAATCTTGAAGAACCACTTTTGGATCATGGTAATGGTAAAGATGAGGCCAGAGGGTGTGATACTGTGACTCCTTATGAAAATGCTGGTTTTTTCCAAACTGTCTTTTTCTCTTGGATAAATCCTTTACTTACATTAGCTGTTGAGAAAAAAACCTTGGAGCTTGATGATGTCCCTCAACTAGGCCCTTCTAATAGTGTTTTTGGGGCATTTCCGTTGTTCCAAACTAGGCTTCTTAAGTCATCGTTACAAGCTGATAATATTGATAACGTTGGTCGTAGTAGTAATAGAATTTTTACTACAGAGCTTGGGCTTGCTAAGGCATATTTCTTGTTGGCTTGGAAGGAAATTATCTGGACAGCTCTCCTCGCCATAATTTACACGGTAGTTCGTTACGTGGCTCCTTATCTTATTGATAACTTTGTTCAGTGCCTTAATGGCAGAGAAGTATTCAGACATCAGGGATATATTCTAGCTTTGACCTTTTGTACCGCGACTTTCATTGAGGTTTTCATACAGAGACATTGGATCTTCAAGATGCAACAAATTGGAATTAGGATTCGAGGAGTGACAACTGTAATGCTATACGATAAGAGTTTGACACTTCCCTCTTGGTCATCGCAATTGCAAGATGACCAGGGCAGTGGTGGCAGTGGAGGAGAACTTATCAATGCTGTGGCTGTTGATGTTGAGACAATCCAAGGTTTCATTGTGTCCATACATGATACATGGTTAATATTTTTCCAGATCGGTTTAGCTTTGCTAATTTTATACATGAAATTAGGACTTCTTGCCTCTGTTGGTGCTTTCGGGGTCACGTTGTTTTTTATGATAGCAAGCTCTCTATTTATGAAATGGCAGGAGAAGTTTCAAAAGAAACTAATGGAATCCAAGGACAGTAGAATGAAGGTGACTATCGAGACTTTAAGGAATATGAGAGTTCTTAGGTTTCAAGGATGGCAAATGAGTTTTATGTCTAAGATTCTTCAACTTAGAAAAGTGGAAATGCAATGGTTGAAGAAATATTTATATAGTTCAGTAGTAATAGAATTTTTCTATGGGATTGGTCCGACTTTTGTGGCTTTCTTCACTTTTGGTTCTTGTATATACATGGGAATTCCACTTGAAATGGGGCAAATTTTGTCTGCAGTGGCTACCTTTCGGCTTCTTCAAGAGCCAATTTACCTCCTCCCAGATACATTATCCTTGCTAGTACAAGCCAAGGTTTCCCTTGCGAGAATCGCCTCTCTTCTTTCCCTCGATGAGCTCAAAGATAATGGTGTAGAGAAGTTTCCGATGGGTAGTTCTGATACTGCAGTTGAGATTATAGATGGAAACTTCACTTGGGGTAATAGTTTATCTACTACTACAGCAACATTAAAAGACATAAACTTTAAAGTGTCTCGTGGTATGAAGGTTGGCATATGTGGTACAGTTGGTTCTGGTAAGTCGAGTTTACTTTCTTGCATTCTTGGTGAAATGCCTAGAATCTCAGGAAAAGTCAAATTTTGTGGGACAAAGGCTTTTGTTTCTCAGTCACCATGGATACATAGTGGTACGGTTCAAGACAACATACTGTTTGGGAAGAATATGAAGCGACAAAGATATGATCAAGTACTCGAAGCTTGTTGTCTTAAGAAGGACTTGGAGATCCTTTCATATGGTGATCAAACTGTTATAGGTGAGAAAGGTATTAATTTAAGTGGCGGACAGAAGCAAAGAATTCAAATTGCTCGGGCCCTTTACCATGATGTGGATATCTATCTTTTTGATGACCCTTTCAGTGCTGTGGACGCCCATACCGGTTCTCATTTATTCAAGGTAAGTTTTTCATATCATGGTTTTGTACTTCACGCACACAAGTGGAAAGATAATTAAATTTCTAGTTTGGAAATACTGCTTTCTAAATTTCTTATTGTTGATAACAGGAAGTTTTGCTTGGTCTTCTGAGTGGGAAAACCGTTATTTATGTTACTCATCAAGTTGAGTTCTTGAATGCCGCTGATCTAATTGTGGTGTGTTCATTATAAACTCCTTTTTATATTATGTAATTTTGGGATTATCAAATCCCAGACAATTTGATATCTCATGTCTACCTTGAATTTCTTGGAAGGTCATGAATAATGGAAGTATTGTGCAAGTTGGGAGGTATGATGAAATTCTCGTTCCAGGTTCACATTTTATACAACTTGTAGGTGCACAAAACGCAGCTCTGCCATCTACACTTGATGACAACAGGGCAGCACCTGTTTCTGCTGACAATTTGAAGATGATCATCAGAAATGAAAGTGTGAATGGAAAAGTAGATGATGACAGTGGAGCTGCTGGTTCAGCACCTGCAGCACAGCTTGTAAAAGAAGAAGAAAGAGAAAGTGGTAGAGTTGGGTTTCCAGTCTACTGGAAATACATCACAACTGCATATGGAGGTGCGCTGGTAATTTTTGTGATTCTGGCCTCAATCTGCTTACAAATGTTTGAGATAGGGAGCAATTACTGGTTGGCATGGGCAACACCATCATCAAATAATGTCAAGCCTGTTGTTAGTGGATCTATGTTAATGACCGTCTATGCATCCTTGGCTTTTGGCATATGTTTGTGCAGCCTTGTTGAAAGCTCACTTGTTGTAGCCACAGGCTATAAAACTGCAACTGTACTTTTCCAAAAAATGATTGAGACTATTTTCCGTGCTCCTATGTCCTTTTTGGATGCTACACCTGCTGGAAGAATTCTTAACAGAGTAAGTCGTCATTTGTCTTCTTTCTTCTAGTCAACAATTTACTTCTTATAAATCACAATATATGTTATAGAGCCCGGGTTCTGCTGTTTAATGTGAGTATGTGTAAGTGGCAGGCTTAAATATTTTATGATAATTTTCTAATGTTTGTTCAGAATGATGTGAATTGAAGAGATCGTGGGTAACGTATATCACAGTATTATGCAGCAAGCTGCATTTTGGCTCATTGAACACAATACACTTTTATATAATTTGAATAATCACAATTCACTTTTTTAGCTCAATAGAACGACTTCTATATCTACTTTCAACCTCGAGCAAATTCATGCAACAATGTTTTCTTTCCATGAGAGTCCCTTGTTTTTGTCCACATCAATCTTTTTGGTCCTCATTTAGCTTTTTTGTGAAAATAATAACGAAGGTAGTATGGTCTTTATATGGCCAAAGTTTGTCTATGATTTAGGTAAAATTTTGAGGTTCCTGTACGTATATATTGTACAGGAGGAATGTAATTCTTCTTAGCTTTTGTAACTAAATTATCAGAAATAGAGAGTAAATATGCTTCCCTCTGCGGCTTGTTTTTTCATGCTTATTTTAGTTAGTAGTGTACTTGTCTCAATAATTTTCCTTACTAGTTTGATCCATTTCCTCCCTTATAGTGTTCAACTGATCAAAGTGCCGTGGAGACTCGGATTCCGTCCTTGCTTGACGGGCTTATTACTTTCACAATCCAACTTGTGGGGGTTATTGCTGTGATGTCTACAGTTGCTTGGGAAGTTTTGGTTATATTCATCCCCTTGATTTTCACCTCCATCTGGTATCAGGTTATACTTTAAACCTTAAAGAATGTGATCCTATTTATAAGATTCTGCTTTCGCCGTCTTTACACTTATAAGAAGATTTAGATGCTGCAGTTCCTGTACAACTTTCTGAGTAGATACCCTGTTAGAAAGAAAAAACAAACATTAGTTATGAGATTCTGTCAACTGTGAAGAAGAATGTTTCCCGACACATATAGACATAGTGAAAAATTATTGAGCTGTAACTTCTATTGAATTAAGATACAAGAATATAAAATAAACGAGTGGAATTACTCATATTCCAAGGTCCAAAAGTTTACTTATATTCCAAGATCTAAAAGTACACCCCCATAAGTGGCACCGTATAAGTACTGTAACAGAATTTTGGTATTTTTAATGGGGGAATAACTAATAAGTAAACCCTGAATTACCTGTGAAGATAAGTTAGGGCCTCACAACTCTTGTAAGTTGTAGCTATTGTCAATCTTGTAATCCAGACCAATAATTGTAAACTGTCGTCATCTGCCTTTAATGTTCTGCAGATAAGTTGCCAAATCCCCATTCAGCATGTATTTGTAAATCAGAAACCTCTCGCTCCCATATTCCAAGCAATACCCTAGAAGAGGGACAACTCTGGGATGTGAAACCCTTCTGAAACCATCCAACTCTAGTAAGTGAGTGTCCTTGACAGGACTTCAATCATTTCTTTGATGACTATCGACCTCCACCTTTTAGGACACCAGCTATGAAGGATTTACCAGAACAACCATGTTTTATGAGATTCGCATCACTAATTTCACCAGTGACTCGGAAAATCGTTTGATATGTAAATCTTTTTCCTAAGATTGAAAGTTCTAAAGATTTTCCAAGCGGCCTTGAATCTGTAGTTACAGGCCCAACAACAGTGCCCTAAAAGTTATATATGCATATTATAGAAGGCTGTTAAGGAGTTAATCACCAATTCAAGACTAAATTTTTTAAATGATATAAATTAGTATATGGTAGAATTTATATAGTTTTTATTTGTATTTAATATTTTATGGTGCTGTTGGAGTATCATCATGCATTCTTATACATCTTACAATTTGGAATCTTAAAGATAAGTTGGTGGATTTTAAGGTGACATACTCTTTCATCTTCAATCCACTGCGCTACGTTAACATCCATATATGTGAATCTAGAAGCATATTTGTGATTGAATGGGAATGATGTAGCAATCTGTGGTGGAAAGTAATTGCTGTGCTATGATCTAGATTACTTCCATTTTTTTTATTTCTAATGTTTTAGGTGCTTAACCCTGAATCTTTTAATTGTTATGATCAAACATTGTTGTAATCAAGAACAGATATAGCTACCTTGTTGGATTAATTATCACCAAAAAGTCACTCTTAAACTAATCCCTGCATATATTGAACATTACTTGTATATAAGTCCCCACATCTTTCTTAGCTCCAAGCCTATAATTTAAAGACTGTACCAGATCATATTCTGAAACGTTAGGCATCCATCATTTGCAGCAATATTATATGCCTGCATCAAGAGAACTATCACGACTGAGTCGGGTATGCGAAGCTCCAGTTATTCAATTTTTTTCGGAAACTATTTCGGGGATAACAACTATTAGGAGTTTTGATCAAGAGTCAAGATTTCAACCAAAATATAAGAAAATAGTGGATGCATATTCTCGCCCCGAATTCCAAGTTGCTGCTGCAATGAGATGGCTGTTGTTGCGACTGGATACGTTCTCCTGTATAACATTTGCCTTCCTTTTGGTTCTCTCAATGTACTTTAGAAATAGCATAGATCCTGGTATGTATATTTATATTCTTCTTTTATTTTATTTGTTTTCTTATGTTGCGGTAAATTTAAATTACATGTTTTATTTTCATGCACAGCAATTGCAGGTTTAGCTGTAACATACGGACTCACCTTAAACAGTAACCTCTCTGGATTGATATGGTGTTTATGTTATTTGGAAACCAGAATGATATCAGTTGAAAGAATTTTTCAATACATGACCATTCCCAGTGAAGGTCCTCTTATCATACAAAAAAACAGGCCAAATAGTTCTTGGCCTCCGAGAGGAGAAATTGCTATTCATAATTTGCAGGTTCGATATGCTCCACATTTACCCCTTATACTACATGGTGTGACATGCACATTTCCGGCAGGAAAGAAAATTGGTATTGTTGGAAGGACAGGAAGTGGAAAATCAACTCTAATACAAACACTTTTCCGGATAGTTGAACCTACAACTGGTTGTATAATTATTGATGGCATTGATATCTCTTCTATTGGACTTCAAGATTTGAGGTCAAGGCTCAGTATTATTCCTCAGGATCCAACCATGTTTGAAGGAACTATACGAAGCAATTTAGACCCACTTGAGCAGTGCACAGATGCACAAATATGGGATGTAAGTGTCTTCTGGATTTTCCCTTTCAATTTACGATTGAATAATAACTCGTTCATGCTAACTCAAATGTTTTACAATTTACTTGCAGACTTTAGATAAATGTCAACTTGGAGACGAAGTAAGAAAGATGGATAGAAAGTTGGATTCTAAAGGTTTGTCCATATTTCTTTCCAGATATACTTCTGTCTTGATTTTTGTGAATGATTTTCTTTATATCCTACATTGATGTAAATGTTTTTTTGTAACAACAATGCACACAGTTCATGAGAATGGGGATAATTGGAGCATGGGTCAGCGACAACTAGTTTGTCTTGGGCGAGTACTACTCAAGAATAGCAAGGTGTTGATCCTTGATGAAGCAACAGCTTCAGTTGACACAAACACTGATAATCTCATTCAACAAACTCTCAGGCGTCACTTTTCTGACTGTACTCTCATCACCATTGCACATCGTATCACTTCTGTTTTTGACAGCAACATGGTCTTGCTTCTTAGTCACGGTACAATCAAAATTCCTATTATTTACAAAATCGCGACATCTCAATTGCTTTTACCACCTATACTTTTACAGTCAGTTGGTGAAGCTTAATATCCCCTGATAATTTTAGTATTCACTAATTCTTCGCAGGCCTCGTAAAGGAATATGATTCTCCTTCACGGTTATTACAAAACAAGTCTTCTTCATTCTCAAAGCTTGTGGAGGAGTATACATCAAGGTCCTCTAATTCAATCGCACACTACTAATCAGCTCAGGAAAAAAAAAGGGATTTATGTCAATTTGTTGTGCAGTGTGTGTGTGCTAATTACTTACTACTATTCTGGTATTATAATTCATATTTTTAGGTACGTAGACGCTTGATTTCCTGAAATTTTATACTGGTGTAGTTTGCTTTTTGTGATGTTTTATGATGATCACTATTTGTTTGATACTGGTTGTCAATGTTGAGCAATCATGGGTCAAATTCCTTTTTATGCTAGTCTTACAGATTGTCTGCTACGTAAACTTTTAAAGCAATACAAATATATTTTTTTTTTTTATCATAATTTGAACAAATATGGTTCAAAATAAATTTAGCAAAAATAAAGATGATGATTCAAAATATCACAATACCGGAAAATTACTACTTATATCACACACAAATATATTTTTTGATTTTTATTTTTATAAAGGTTTCGTGTATTTAATGAAAATGTATTATTTAATAACATTTTTTTGTGATATGAAAGGTCATTTTTTGAGTTGTGAATTTTTGGGGCATTTAGCTATAAATTGTGATTAAAAAACTCATTTATTAAATACAAGAAAGATGACACGTATTATTAGTAACTATATTGATTACAGAACTGCATATAGGAGGATTATATCGCAAGTTCTAAAAGTAGAAGTAATTTTTATATTGTTGCCCTTTGCTAAAAGTATACACAAATATTAGAAGCGAAAATTTGTTGTTATCCTATGAGCCTGCTTGAGTCCTAGTAACGACCAATTGGTATTTTGCAAGAGAAAGTTTACATTATTATTAAATTATTCTCAATGATTTTTGCACAAAATTTTTGGATCCATAAATACTTAAACAAAAAATTTTACTGTTAGTTTTAGCATACAAATTTCAAATAATAATGCACTTGTAATGTAGTTGTTAGTTTGTGATAAAAATTGTAGATGAAAAACTGTTTGACATGTAGTTTTTAATAAATATACATTTTATATCCTTGCATATTTCTTGAATAATATTTTACACCTCAATGCTTGTGTAAATCGCAAATTGTGACATTATGCAATATTACATGATTTACTTTGGTCAAACAAATTGTTATCATGTTGTACACTATTATAAGAAAAGAGACCTACAAAAATACAAAAAAAAAACTACTTGTTTATCTAAAATTATTCTCCACTTATAGAACCAGAAATAGTGACTTATTGGGAATTATTTATTTGAAACTATTTATTTGAAACTAGCCAACAATTGAAGATGGAAATATAAAAAGTGATGAAAAATCACATAGCAAATTGCAGACAAACAAATCCATGAATGTGATAATGGCCCATTGGATGTAATCATTTCATTTCAAAAGTGAAAATTCAATTCCTGGAATTGAAATTTGGAATTTCAAATTCAAGTATCTTATTGGAAAGTATAAGAATTTCAAATCATGATTTTAAATTCTAACATTGTTTGATTAGAATTTCATTTGAAAATTCAAATTAAAAGTTCAAGAAAATTTGCTCAAAACAATCTTACAAAAAAACTACAAGATTCAGTAACATGATGATACAAGTGAGTAGCATGCCTAAACACAATTACTCATTAATAAACAACAAAATTCAGCTAAGTTTTTTCCCATCATCCGGTAGACTTTTAAGCATGTCAAATTCATCCACTTTGTCATTCACAAATCTCTTGACAGCCCTCAAAGCCTCAACATCCGTAATCTTATCAATACTTGATACCACCCCATATATCTCTTTGTACGTGGGTTTTATAGGCTCTTTTGCTTTGCTCACATATTCTTTAAAAGACTTCACAAAACTGCTAACCGCATCAATAAGACGATCCCTTTTCTGCCTTTTGTTTGATTCCAGATAACCCGTCTAAGCAGTGCTTATACTTTCATTTTCTAGCTCCATTGTTGTTGACTCTTCAAACTGCTTTGCCCTTCACCAGTAGCTCTATCCGAGGCAAACAAAGTACATATATCATCCCAATACTCGATACGCTTGTTCTGATATGCAGAAGCGTGATGAACTCCCTGTCAAGCAATTCACAACAATAAAAAAAATTAAATAAGTAACTCGAAATCAGTACAATATAACTGAACATACAACTCAGAGTCCTATGAATCTTGCTGGTGGTGAGCATGTACCACAAACAAATTAGATGGTACTAGAAAAAAAAAAAGGACACCATGATCAACAAAAAACATACAAATCATTATGCCCAAAAAGATAACCTGCTACCAAGATTGAATCTGGCACATACTGAAAAAGGCATGTTAGGAATATGTTGTAGTCTTGATGATAATTCTCCAAAACACCTTAAGTAGATATGTTAGTGTTTGTCAAGAAGCTTTCAACGATAAGCATACTTCTCTATCCGTTGAAGGAGTAACTTCTTCAATTTATAAGTCTGTAGCACATTCTGTATACTAGTATAGCTGAAAATGTTTATTAATTGTAGTTGATTCTAAGTCATGCTGGCTGCTAGCAAGATACACAAAATAGGTTGGCTAAATGTAAATATTC
>PHNY01127206.1:18233-29992 GCA_003724115.2 Anethum foeniculum | reverse complement strand
CGCTCTCTCTCTCTCTCTCTCTCTCTCTCTCTCTCTCTCTCTCTCTCTCTCTCTCTCTCTCTCTCTCTCTCTCTCTCTCTCTCTCTCTCTCTCTCTCTCTCTCTCATGAATTTACGAACTTCCTGAAGTATAGGTTTGAAGCTCACATGGAGGTTCATGCGGGATCAATTGATGAAGAAGAAGATGAGCAAGGGATAGCACATATGATTGAGCATGTTGCATTTCTTGGGAGTAAAAAACGTGAAAAGCTATTGGGTACGGGGGCACGATCTAATGCGTACACAGATTTTCATCATACCGTGTTTCATATTCATTCACCAACTCGTACAAAGGTTTGTCGTGCTTATATGTAAAGTTTGTATTGTAATAAACAAAATTCCATGGTTATATAAACTATATGAAAGTGTACGTGCTCTCACCATATACCATTCTCTAAGATTTTCATTTTTTTGAATTTTTTTCTGAAATGGGAACCGCATATATCGGGGAGCAAACAATATTTGTATATTCTCATTAAAACATGTAAAATGGAAATGCCCATTACATCTTAAATTGTTTGCAAATATAAATGCATACCGGCAAGATTGAAGGATACGATAACTCAAAGCAAGTAAATGATATTGAGCTGCTTTGCTCGATCAGGCCCTCCCTTTACTTTATTCTTTCACAGTGAATAAAACCTTTAATAACTCTGTTGGCACTTTTTATCTTTTATAATTGTCACTTGGACTGGTAGTTCTCTTTATATGCATGTCGATGTACTATAGTCCAGAGCCAACAGAAAGTCTGAACATCATTAAACAGACATGTCATCCTAATTCCTATGTAACCATTACCTCAAATTCCAAAGAAGGTCCAGCATGATAAAGATCAACCCTCCCATCTCCCGTCCCAAAAAACAGAGAAGAAGATTAGACTATCAATATGAAACAACTCAGAACCAGATATCTACTCAAGGAAGTAGAGTTAGGTTGTATTATCATAGATTTCGTAGAAGTTGGTACATCCTTTTTTGTACGTGAAGCCATGTCGTACTCGATAGTTCATGTGGTGCTATGAGATTATGCTATTGCTGACATTTGTTTCAATTGTAATATTATTAATGGGCTATCTTATTCAGGAAGAAGTTGGCACACTTATTTAGAGAGCCCTGTTTGCCAATGCTTGTAGGATACACATTAACTTATTATAATATCTAGTGATCACCCCTATTTTCCTATGCTTGTAGGATACAGATTTACTTATTTATAAAGGAAAACTATTTATATCATCCTTGACCTCTGTACTGCTTTGTTTTATCCTTAATCTAATTTTCTAAAATTTTATATTATAGTAATGAAAAAGAAAAAGTTATGTAGTTGGACCATCTGTTCTATCCGTTCGAGTTTTGCTTCTCTCCTGAGTCAACCTCTAATCTATAAGCCAGTCCGCGGTATTTAATATTACTTGTTTGTCGTATTAGCACAACTATTCAAGTTACATTGCTTGATTTTTACTATCTATTCACGTTGTTTGCAAAACTAACACTGAATTGATTGTTTTTGTAGGACTCTGATGGAGATTTACTTCCAGTTGTTCTGGACGCATTAAATGAGGTATGAGTAATCAAATGTCTGATCATTGAGTGGCTGCACTTACAAATATATTTCATATGCTCTCTGCTTAAATTTTCTGAATTTAGTGATAGGTGTATGCTACTTATTAAAAATGTAATCTTGTGATATATACAGATAGCTTTTCACCCCAATTTTCTTGCGTCTCGAGTAGAAAAAGAAAGGCGAGCAATATTATCAGAACTGCAGATGATGAATACCATTGAGTATCGTGTTGATTGCCAGGTGCATGCAGCTAGCAATCCTACTTAAGTACTTTTTATCTTTTAAATAAATATGCATATATTGATAAGTCAGGACTATTGTCTTCTTTTTTCTTTTGCTAAATAATCAGGACTATTGTCTATATACAGTATATGTGAAATTCACATTATTTTCAGTTTTTCCTATTTCTGTACGTCGACTCACTGATTTTTTTCCCTGGTTTCCAATTTTAGTTGCTCCAACATTTGCATTCTGAAAACAAGTTGAGCAAAAGATTTCCAATCGGATTAGAAGAGCAAATTAAGAAGTGGGATGCAGATAAAATTAGGAAATTCCATGAGCGATGGTACTTTCCAGCAAATGCAACCTTATATATCGTGGGAGACATCGACAACATTTCGAAAACAATAGCTCATATTGAAGTATGTCATAATAAGCTTTCCCCATTTCAGGGGATTTTTGTGTTCAATACTATTTGGAACTTTATTTTATCACTTCTGGCTCCATTCTATTGGTGTGACGTTTATCATAAATGCTCTGCAGGCTGTCTTTGGGCAGACGGGAATAGAAAATGAGACTGTGACAGCACCTACCCCCAGTGCATTTGGTGCAATGGCTAATTTCCTCGTTCCTAAGCTGACAGTAGGGTTGGGAGGTAATTTATCTCAAGAGAGGTCATCTCTATCCACTGACCACTCAAAAATGATTAGGAAGGAGAGACATGCAGTTCGGCCTCCTGTCGAGCATAACTGGTCTCTTCCTGGGACTGGTGAAAATGTGAAATCTCCTCAAATATTTCAGCATGAGTTGCTTCAGAATTTCTCGGTTAATATGTTCTGCAAGGTATGAATAGTAAATGGTGACCTATGTGTAGGAATGTTTTCATTTTTTTTGTTCGAAACATATATGTAATTCTCGGAATATTCAGTATTAACATAGAAGTTATTTAGAAAACGAGTGCAAGTAATCTACATAAATCTTGACCCATGTATTGTCCCCAGCAGTCCTATTTTGTTGGTTTACAACAAATTACAACTGTCGCACTTGTAAGTGTCCTGCAAATAATTTATATTTTGTAAACAGTATAAAGTATGCAGCTGAAAATCATAGTGAATTGATCCTAGATAACATGGTCAGTAAGTTTTAGTCTCGTAGTTCTTTTGACTGAATTTTGCACAAGTGAGACTCTGCACTTTATGGAGGCATTGATTGTTATCATGATTTGTTGCATCGCTAGGGAAGGTTGATTTAGAGTATTATGTTTTTTACATTAGTAAACTATCATTATTGTGTTCCTACTATGTGTTGTTCAAACAGGTGTGTTGGTGTCTTATAGTAGTATTGTCTCTGTTACACTGATCAGCCAGGTCATCAATTGCAGGGATTCAGAAGTCATCTGTTTTTTTTAGTATCGAGCTTCCTAAATCAACAGAAAATCTCCACATACCGTCTTCCTATTAACCAACAAGATAGGGGTAGGAAATAGGGGGTACTGCATTGTGTGATTGTTCCTTAACTGATACATTGTATTTTTTATATAATCTGATCCAATGAGTTAACTTGATCTACGGTTTTGGGATTCAGTACCTTGCCAATGAAATGTGGGTGCGTTTCTATGTAATGGCTGACTTATTCAAATATATTTCTCCACTCAACTGCTCAAATTTGTTAAGTTGTTGATGCACGTGTCCTGCTTTAGAAGTTTCAACAGCTCAAACACATCACCATAAATTGCTTTATGGATGAAGGCTTCTTTAAACCAAAAGAGTTCTGCCTTGTTTTGCCTATCATGAATTTCGTATAAGTTTACAAGGATTTTCTATGTTTTGTAAAGTCATGGCAGCCAATATAGCCATTTTTCACCCTGTAAAGTTCAATCTTAGTGTTGCAATCCTCTATCAGTTACTTAGAACACTTGCCATCTTTATAGGTAGGGAGGTATAGCTTTAAATGCCTAGTTTCTGCTTCGTTCACATACTGGTGTCTTGGCTTTTATGTTGCAAACCATCTCCAACTGTCCTGGAGGGTTACTTTGTTTCTTAGTTTCTAGAATGGAGCTGGCAGGTTTGGTGTTGGTCTCTGCAGCAGCCACCATTAAGCTTGCTACCATTAGCTCTTCCCGTAGTGGTTTAGTAGCATAAGTTTTCCCTGAATTCTGGTGACATTCTTTGCTCTCTGCTCTTGGTTGGGTGCAGAAACTTCATCTAATAGTTGGATTTAGTTAACACTGAAGTAAAACATTGGTTCATAGGGGGTCTTTGGTGTGTTGGTGGTTACGGGAACCAAATTGGATACCTTAGTTATAGTAAGGCATGCAATACCTAGTTAATAGTAATGCATTGACCCTTCCAATCAAAAGAATTCTCCAAGCAAACACCTGTAAGTGGAAATGAGATTCCGATTTACATTAATTGGATCCTTCAACCTTGAACCAATTGCCCCCTTATACTTGTAAAAATGAACTTGGATATGTTTTTCACCATGAATTGGAGCCTTGAACTTGCAAGGACAGAATGCAGAATTGGAGGAGAATCAAATCTTTTGAAAGTCATAGCACAGTGGCTTGGATATCTCCTATGAATGTTATAAAGAGAGAATACCTGGAAAACTAAAGATAGCTACAAAATTTGAGAATCTATTTGTTATCAGATTTTAACTGATGTACGAAAATCAAATTTCAACTAGATTAATGCATTCAAATATTATAAACCAAGTCAATATGTAAGATGTGTTTTTATTAGGTAAAGTTGATCCTAGTATTCATGTTTTAAATGACCAAAACAGACGTGTAAATGAAGAGTCTAGTGTTTTGATTTAATGTAGGTATATTTATAGAATTAAGTTGATGGAAATTTATCCGAATTAAGAAGTTTCCATAGCCCCAGCAGCTAACATTTATTTCTAGTAATCGTTTCATTAGACATCTCGTGAGTCGCACTTGTTCGAGTTGAATTCCTTTAATTGATTCCAATCCAGTAGCAGGTAACCAGTCACCTGTTTAAGTTGAATTCTGTTGATTGAACCCGGTCCTGTAGTGGACTTGTAGAGCTTCTGATAGAATTTTGTATCAGTTTTGCAAACCGTTACCAACTTGCTGACCTATGCATTCTATTTGATTATTTTCTATATCTTGGGACTAAAAGAGTAGATGAGAATGTGCTTTTACAGTGTATAGAAGCAAAGAGAGGGATAAATTTGAAGAAGATTGATTAAGAGAACTGGGTAGGTATAGAAGTATATTGTAGAAGCTTGGGTCAGAACTTAAAATCCTAATGTCCTGGTACCATGCTGTCATGACGCACCATGAATCTGTGTCTCCAGAAAAAAAAAATTGGGGGGTATGGGCGGGGTTGATGAGTTGGCTATTGAAAGAAAAAAGAGATTAAAATCTGTAGTTCCTACATGCGACTTGATATATTTCACGTCTTTAATGTGCTTTACAAAACCACATTATGAATATTTGTAATGGAAAAACCTAATGTATACCCAGCCGTCTATGTTTATACTCTGTGTTGCAGGTAATTACGAGTCAGTGGTCATTAGTTTTTAAGTTTTTAATATATTCATTTTTGATGCAGATTCCTGTTAAGAAAGTGCGAACATATGGAGACTTGCGAAATGTTTTGATGAAGAGAATATTTCTTTCTGCTCTGCATTTCAGGATTAATACTCGATACAAGGTGCACTTCTGTAAATTTTCACTTAAGCGTATGTCGTGAAGGTCGACTATTTAAAGCTTCTTTATAGTCATGAGTTATGTATACCTAGAAAATTATAAGCAGTGTCAGGGTGCCAGAGTGGCCTATAATGTTCAGGCACACAACTGTGTGGTTCAAGCATGTAGGCTGGTATATTTTCGTTAAGCTTTTACTTGCTTTTTCCACATATACATTTCAAGCTATTATAGCTGGTTATCTGTGTCCATACAATGATAATGCTATGTTTTTTTCTACAATAAAAGAGTGTACACCTTACCTTTCTCTTTATCACCCGGGACCCTGTTCCTGGATCTTGTGTTTTTTAGCTACAGAAAAGTTCTCATAATTTACTATATCTCTCATTCATTGGTTGTTTCTGTTGTTTCTTCCCCATGTCTCAAAGGTTCTTACCATTCAGTCATTATCTAAGAAATCCACTCTCTAGTTCACTGATTTCTGTACTGTGCATCTACATGTCATGATTTATCTTTTCTTTATAGTGGCATATTAAATACACAGACATACAATCAAGCACATGATTCATGAAAATCACTTGTCAGTATGTATTAATTAGTAATAGTCATCCCAGTTATAATGACCACATTCGCAATATTGTTTATCCCGAAAATCTTGTCCACGCTCAGTTAATATGGTATATTTTGGGTTAATTTTGTTATTTTATTTAAATAACAATAAATTTTTTAGTAATAACCATCTCATTTGATGTAATTGAATAAAACGTGGTTTTTTAATTCGTGGACAATATAAACAGGATGGAGGAGTTTGAATTTTTAAAAAGATTACTTAATTTTATTGAATAAAACTCTTGATCAATATCAATTTTGTTGACAGTATCTATATATTATTTTCAGATGGTAAAATATAATATACAGTAGTAAGTATCCGCTAGGTCATGACATAGGGTTGCATGATGATCAAGTGTCTGTTTGCTATCTGCTAGGTCATGGATTGAACCTTGAACTAGCCTTTAGATGAAAAATAGGGGTAAGACTGAAACTTGTTGGTTCTGACATTATGGCTTCTTGCAGACTATTCAGTAAGTTTTATATATTAATATTTCCACTTTCAAATAGGATTCTGTAACCAGTCAATATATACCAATTGACTAACTTAATACTTATATTGGGCTTTTGTTTTCATATTTGAACTAATGTAAGAAGAGTTGAATTGCAAGAATTTAGTAAACATAATGCAACTTGAATTGAAGACCTTATTCAGAAGAAATAACATGCATCCTTACATGATAGTATTGTAGTACTATAAAAATTCAACAAATGTAGTACTATATTGTGATTGAAATTGATGAAACGACCCTGTACCAAGGAAGGTTTCTAACCAAATTAACAGGCTTCAAAAATCTCCTGTTCGGCTTTAATAGTTAATAATTGATAGACTGTTCGGTCTATTCTTGTCAACAAGCTCACAGTTCTGAAGGAAGTACACACTACAGATGATGAGTACAACTTCTATTTTTAACCTATAATTCCATGCAAAGGTCATATTTTGCTTCTGTTTTCTATTTGCTTCTACATTCATAATATATGGCTTATTTAATGTTGAGTTTTAAATGTTTATATGATTACTTTTGTCTAACTCAAAATATTTTGGCAGAGCTCAAATCCTTCATTCACCTCCATCGAGTTGGATCATAGTGACTCTGGGAGGGAAGGTTGCACAGTTACCACTCTTACAGTTACTGCTGAACCCAGAAATTGGCAAAATGCTATTAAAGTTGCCGTGCAGGAGGTTTGTGCATCAGTTTCATTCTACTGTCTGTAGTGACCACCAATGTTGATTAACTTAATTGTTGCATTCAGTAGTTCTATAAAAAGAAAATCAAATTGCAAAACATCAACTGATTGTGCTTTAAACGTATTTTAATATCTATATATGTAATAAAAAGGAACTTTTGCTTCCCTTATCTTACCACTTTGCAACCTTTTCCTTTCTTTTTTTTTTTTTTAATTTAGTTTTCCCCTTTTTTATTTTAAAAAAAATGATCCAGTAGTAAGATTTTTGAGCTTTTAGTTATATAACTAATATTTGTCATTGCCTTTACATCAGGTCCGGAGGCTTAAGGAGTTTGGTGTCACAAAAGGAGAATTAGCTCGATATATGGATGCCTTGTTAAAAGATAGTGAACAGTTAGCAGCTATGATAGATAATGTCTCATCTTTGGATAATTTGGACTTTGTTATGGAGAGTGATGCACTCGGTCACACCATCATGGATCAAATGCAAAGTCATGAGAGTTTACTCGCTGTTGCTGGGACAGTAACTCTTGAAGAAGTAATGCTCATTCTACCCTGCCAAAGATATTTTTGCATTTCATGAGGCATTTGTGCTTACTGTGATATATATGTTTTAAACTGAATTTCTGTATTATGTCTTGATTTATTAATTGGCCGTCCATTGTTTTTGTCTTATTAAAAATGCCACATGAGTGGTATCTGGGCTGTAAATTTACTGACATACACCATCATTATATAAAACCACATGTCTTGTCTTCTATGGCAGGTCAACTCTATTGGTGCCAAGGTGTTGGAATACATCTCTGATTTTGGGAAATCATCTGCGCCCATTCCTGCTGCAGTTGTTGCATGTGTGCCTAAAAAAGTACATGTTGAGGGAATAGGTGAATCCGAGTTTAGAATAACACCTACTGAGATAGTATCTGCTGCCAAAGAAGGTCTAGAAGAACCAATAGAGCCAGAGCCGGAGGTGACCTTCCTTAAGCTTTTGCTTGTATTGCTTAAAATTTCGTCATATGATATATAAATTGGAATCCACAACTCTGTTTATCTTATGTATCAACATGTGCAGCTTGAAGTGCCAAAAGAATTGATAACCTCTAAGCAGCTTGATGAACTAAGGTTGCAACGTGAACCTAGCTTTATTTCAGTAAGTCAAGATGTGGGTTCCTCAAAAGTCTTTGACAAAGAAACTGGAATCACTCAGCGGCGTCTTTCTAATGGAATCCCAGTAAATTACAAGGTATATCCTTGGGACATCTATTAAGTTACTTGCAAACCTAATTATGGTGTCTGTCAAATGTAGCTGTGTCACTAGCTAGTGCCTAGTTGTCTGGATAATAACATCAGGTGATAATTTTATATTCCACATTTAGGAGTTGCAGTGCCACCTCTTTTTTCTGCATAGCTTTATTTACTTGGTTGACTTCGGTAAATGGCACAAAAAATGAATTGCTGAACTATTTATAATTGTTTTATCTGATGGAATAATCCTTCCTATATGATGCCATAGGTTTGAAGGGCACATGTGGGTTTTTAGTAGTTTCTGCAGCTTTTTACTAACCGAGCCTACTTTGGTGTTCTTTTTCATGAAAGATAACAAGTAATGAGGCAAAAGGAGGAGTCATGCGGCTTATAGTTGGTGGTGGACGAGCAGCTGAAACTCTGGAGGCAAAGGGAGCTGTGGTTTTGGGCGTTAGAACCCTTAGCGAGGGTGGCCGTGTCGGAAATTTTTCAAGAGAGCAGGTAATTCATTTTATCGTTTTGTTGATATCCTTATTCAATATTAGTTATCACTGTGTGATCTTGTTTCATTGTCTCTGCACAATCTCTTCAAGTGAAGATCGCTTTATTTATTTTTGGTCCATGTTTCAGTTTATATAATAGTTTGCTTTACATCTTCATCCAGCTTCACTTCCGGTGATAATATAGGCGTGCATACCTATTATTGAGCAAATATTCCCTGGTTTTACTGCATTTAATATGTACACAGTAGTTGGTCATAGTTCTTACTATTCTTCTCTATGAATTTCCTGGCTTCATTTTCAATATATTGCTTGCCAATATCTTTGTTTATTTTTTGATAATCATGAGTTTATTTTCAGGTTGAACTTTTCTGTGTGAATCACCTGGTTAATTGTTCACTTGAGTCAACCGAAGAATTTATCTGTATGGAGTTTCGTTTCACTTTAAGAGATGATGGGATGCGTGCGGCTTTCCAGTTGCTTCACATGGTACTCGAGGTAAATTAATTTGGCAAGGGTATTTTAATCTTACCCTTCCCACATTATTAGAATTAGAATGCATCTCTTATCGACATAGTGCAATTATTATATCTTTGAAGTAGAGGTTCGATTATGCTCAAGTTTCAAAAATATACGGTCAGCTGGGATTTTTCGATGTTGGTGGGTAGACAATCCGCAAAACTTTAGTGAAATAGTATTCCCTTGTAACATTATGACGTGGGGCAACTCGTTTTATTCTTTTCACTTTTGTTTTTTACGGGCTTGGTGCACCTATGTTGAATGTAGCCAAGATGTACTTGGTAATACTCCTTTTGCATATATTCTACGAGTAAAATCTTCAGGATTCATACAAATATAATGCCTGTTGTCAATTTGCAGCATAGTGTATGGCTTGATGAAGCATTTGATAGGGCAAGACAGTTATACCTATCCTATTACCGTTCTATACCAAAAAGCTTAGAGCGCTCAACGGCTCACAAGCTCATGCAAGCAATGCTGAACGGAGATGAGCGGTTTGTGGAACCCACACCACAATCATTACAGAATTTAACATTGCAATGCGTGAAAGATGCAGTGATGAGTCAATTTGTTAGTGATAATATGGAGGTGCATTATCCTATGCCCATGTGTTTATCAATTTGTTTTCTTGTGTTTGGCTTTATTTTGTATCCTTAACCTAGTTTTTCTATTCATCACTTCTTTTATTTCATTAGGTGAGTATTGTTGGCGACTTTTCAGAGGAGGATATTGAGTCCTGTATTCTTGATTATCTTGGCACAATTACAGCAACTACTGGATCTGAAAGGGCGCAAAGATATCACCCAATCGTATTTCAACAGTGTCCACCCAGTTTGCATTTTCAACAGGTGCGAACCAATGCCATTGTAAATCATCACTTTTTTTGCATACCGTCAGTGTTCTAAACATTACGGGGCTTGCTTAGGCACAAATGGGGCACCCAAAGCACCTAAGCTGTCTAGGTGGTCTTCTTTTGTTTAAATTCTGTTATATAAAACATGCGAAGATGCAGTATATCTTAAGATTTCAAATTTTATAAATTTATTTTACAGATTTAAGGAATATATATGATTTGCATAATCATAGACTTGGTCCATGTACTGTAGAGTTTCTCCATATCCTCATTTAATTAACTAAGTTAACACGATTGCACTTCGGGGGGCTTGAATACTAATTAAGATTAGGTGGTATAGGAGAAAACTAATCAACAGTGTCATTTCCTGTGATTATATGTGTGTGTTCAGATATAAACCCTTGTTATCTTGTAAAATATCTTGCATTTATCATTGGTTTCTGTTTTCTGGGCTCTATTTAAAAGACAACTACATCTCTTGACAATGCAAGTTAAATATAAACATATACTGCAAGTATCGCATACTCTTTGTTAGGAGTTCATGTTGCATTTGTATATTGTAAGCATGGACAAGGCTGTGTTGTGCTTCATGGCCCACAAAAATAGCACGCCATCTGATTTGTGAATGAATGAATTAAATTATACTAGCCTTATACCCGTGCATCGCACGGGCTGCTTTAGATATAATTTTTACACGAGTTTGTCTATTTTATTTACTGTAATATCAATATATTTTCCCAAAAAAGTACAATATCTGATTTTAATATTAAGATTTAATTTTATTTACATTTAACGATAGAGAATTTAACTTATAATAGTAATAAATAAATTGAGAATATTTAATTTATTAGTATTAGTTTTTATTTATATTACTGATGAAATTTTATGCTTTTATAATTTTAAAATTAATAAAATTTATTTTTTTATATTTCTTCACTCAATAACATTGTTAGTAAACATTGTTATTCTATATATTCTAATTTATTGGTTTTTTTAGTTATTTTTTTAAAAAAAACTTATTTACAACCCTAATACCTCATCTATAATTTTTGCAAAATAATAATGCAAAGAAATCAAAGTGTCTGTTTTTTAATTAATTTTCATTTTATTTGTTCATATGTGTTTAATTTTTTTACCACAAACTTAAAAAGTGTGTGTCGCAAAAATTATAATTAAAAAATTTTATGCTACCTTTTAAAATAATGTATTTTTTAAAACATATTAATGTGATGATTCTTTCTTTCTTTTAAATTATGTTATAGTAAAATTCAGCCTTATAATATTTTTGTTGTTATTTACTTCTTTTTTAAATTAGTAAGTTGTATAGGGTATATTTTAAACATGTCTATATCTAT
>PHNY01127191.1:0-11846 GCA_003724115.2 Anethum foeniculum | reverse complement strand
TTGACTTAAAATATTTTTCCCAAAACAGATTTATTCAACTCCAAGCTTCTTCATAATTCTTCTGAGGCATGATCTTCTTGATCTTCTTCCAGATGGAATTCTTAGGCTTGATACTGTTTACTAGAAAAATACTCAAGTCTGCTCTTTTGAAATTTTTACAGACTTTAGATATTACAAGTACAAAATACAAACTAAGATTACAATACAACTTACTCAGGGTTGTCAATTTGACTTAGTCTTGTTAAAGTACAGGCATGTCTTGCACAACAATTCTCAACTAGTACTTAAGTGTATCATTCTATGCATTAATCAAAATATTCAAACAAGCATTGCCTGCTTCTGAATATTTATACACATATTACATATAGATGAAATTACTTATGTCTTCTTGTAGTTGATCCACTATATGTAGTACAATAATAACAACGGTAACAAATTATTTTTGATATTGGTCGAATTTATAATTTACAATCGGTTTTCTCCATCTTAAAACAGGACTTTCGGGAAATGATCTCGGAATATGTTTACACCATTCAATTAGAATCTGTTTTGCAGAAGATCGGTTATAATACTTTAATTACAAAAGACAACTTTCTAAGATCCCAGCTCTAATTTACTTTCTCTGTCATGGTAATGTTATAATTATGAATCGTCCTATAATTTTCTGAACAACGGATTAAAATTGTACTATGTTATAATAATGAATTATTATAGTTTGAGTCTTATTTCCAAACAAGTTTTTATGTATTTATAAATCTATGTTGGTTTTTAGCTTTATAAAATAGTTTTCATATAAATAATTTAATATATTTTTAAATTAAATGGGTGCCTCAAATATATTTATATATTAGTGTATTTCGAATTGAATTATATTTTTAATATAAAAATTACACCTATATAAATATAATATATTATATTATAGAAAAATTTTGATACCCTCATCCAAGGTCGTGTTTTAAATAGTTGCCTTAATAGCCTTACCTAAAGGTCGGCGCTGCTCATAACATCGAACTAAACATGATCTCTTAGAGTTGCGTAGAAAGCTGTGGAACCCAGTAACTAAGTGATATCATTTACTCATTAGTTTAAAAATTATCGACCTCAAGTTTAAATTTGAGTTGATTCAAATATTCTGTTTGAGTTTAGTTTTTAGATTAAGTGTTTACCAACAGTTCGCATTACAGTGTCACGAACGTATGAATGAATTGTTCCTTAATATCTATATATTATAAATTGCTGGATAACCCATTTCTTAGGTTTGATATCCATTTTCAGGTACAGATTAAATTTTGTATTGAATTTAATCCATTGGATAATCCGCATTGTAAGTTTTGTACCTATATTTAAGTTTGTATATGATCTGTATATTAATTTTGGCCTATCTTTATTATGGTAAATTTGAACTTCTACTTCAATTGTCATTTCTTTTTAATATTTATGGTAAGGCCTATTAAGCATCATCTAAAATATCTTTCTATTTTAGTAAGTTCATTATGTAAATTCTGAACAAATATTTAATTAAAGATATTAAGACGTTTTTTTATCAAATAATTATAAAAGATAATAAGTATGTTAAAGTTTAGAAAGTAAAAATTGTTAGTGGGTAGATGTATTGATCTAAAGATTCTCTTTTTGTTGAAAGGTTAAACCGAGAATTTGGACTCACATCATTAATGGGTTGTTTGGTTCGACGGTTTTTGTAATCAGGTATGAGTTTCGGTCATTCCAACCCCATACATGATGTTTGGTTGAGAAAAAAAAAATTGATACCCATACCTCAAACCCCTAAGGTATGGGTTTTTCATAACTCAAATTTATTTCTCCTATTTTCATTTCTATTTAAACAATTAAATATAATGATTCATATAAAAATAAATTAACAAACCAAGAAGATATTAAAATAATTATTTAACATAATTAATATTAAAAATTCTAAAATATTTTAAATCATGCATATTAATTCCAGCACTGAACCAAACACATGATATCAGAAATGATACCTCAACCCTATACCGACTTAACCTGATTCCTGACTCCAAACTCATACTGATTCTTGAACCAAACGACCCCTAAGGCTCTTGTAATTTTTTTTAAAGTGTATATCACTTTAAAATTTAATAACTAAAATGAATAGAATTTTATTATAATCAAATATTATACCAATTATATCTTTTTTAAAAATAAAAATATATGAAATATCCGTGTACATAACATGAGCTATAATCTAGTAACTCTAAATTTTATGTTGTACTTACAAACATTACTTAATACTCACTCTGTCCCAGTTTAATAGTCATTTTTGTTTAGTACACATATAAAGATTCATTAAATATCACGTTGATTTTATCCTTAAAGTTGTCAATTATAATGACCATATTTACATGTATTAAATATTTTTATATTTTTCAAATACCTTACTCTTCCGCTTTTTCCCTCTTCCACATTTTTCCATACAGCTGCTACTTCTCTTCAATATTTTTAACCTCCATAAATGTTGATATAAAAATTCTATTCCTTCCAAAATTTTCATTCTAAATTTGAGTTTTTTAACTTAAATTTTCTAATTGTAAATTTTCCTCTAATTAACCCTCTATATATTGAAAACAGGATGTATACACTTTCAAGTGGCAATAGAGAATATTTTCATGGTGTAAATGATGAACATTTATTTGAACCGGTTGATGATGAAGAAACTAGACCAAATACATATGGTGAATTTCTTTCTTTTTTCTTTGATACATATATTAATTTTCATAATATGTATGTGTGTATAGATATATACATATATGTGTATTGTTTATAATTTTATATGTGTTTCAAGAAATTGTAATCTATTTTAGGCGAAGATAATGTTTTTCAAGAAGAATATGTACCTCACACTCGTGAAAGAACAAATGAATCAATCTCCAGGAATTCAAGATCTTATATTTTTTATTTAAACCAGCCCCCTGGTCTTGATTTGAATGAGCCTCCACCTTCAGAGCCTCCTTATCTTTCTCACGCACAAGGTAAAATTTACAACTTAAGTTTATAAATTGTTTATTAATTTATTTTTTATTAATATTTTTTATTTAATTCTTATATATTTTAACCAACAACATTCATTTTTTTCGTTTTAAAATTTAAGTTCATTTTAGTTTAAAAATGTTATGGACACATGAGTTTTTCTTAATATCCAAAATAAACACCAGAACCAGACTATTTGAGACACCACCAGCAAAATCTATGACTTACTGTAACCACACAAATCCGTACAAACTTTTGCTAAAAGTTTCAACAAAATCTTTTGGACTTAAAATAATTCACAATTGCAAACATTAAGAATACTAGTGTTGCGTCATGGTACCTTTAAACAGTAAAGATATATAGTGCAATATACTCGTAGGAGTATATGTATGAAGATACATCAGATATACTCATGTTTACTGTTAGGCCAATGCCACTTGACCAATAAGGTAGCAAGCTTAATATTTTAGATTAAAACAGAACATGTAATCTGATATTCAACTTATAGTATTGTCATCCTAATAAGTTGATGAAAAATCTAAGTTGATGAAAAATCTTCCTCAAGTTAAAATAGACTGCTAGAAATAGTTAGGAAGTATAGTTATATACTATACCTAATACACTTTTACAGCCATATTGTTTAAAAAGCTAAATCACTTTACTAACTTAAAGTGCATATCAGATCTTTCATACCCAATTCACCTTTTGGATGGGTTCTATAAAAATATGTGAGAAAGTAGAAAACTCTTGATTGACCAACCATTGCATAGATATGTTTAAAGTTCTATAGAAAAAAAAAGAATCTATTGGTGAACCATGTAACTGTTTAAAGTTCTACAAACGGCTTGTCCACTAGACACCCCCTACCTGGATTGCTTTAACTGACACTTTCAAATTAGTTAATATCGCTTAGTTTTAATTTATGACATCAAGTTATTTTTTGTTAATTTTTTTTTTATTTACGTCCAAGTGTATAAACTCTTCTTCATGGCTTATAATTTTTAAATTTATTATAGATATTACTAGTGTTAAAATTATAAATTTTTAGTATAATAATATTATTGTAAATTACATATTTTATTTGTTATTCTAATAATCATTTTCTTTGTACCTTTGCAGGCGATGAAAATGAGTCAGTAAGAATGATTAGATCAAAAACAAAAAATTTATCCAATGATGAGCGTCGTGCCGCTTACATGGCCTTGTTAAAGAAAAGTATGAATGGAAAATTAAAAAATGGAGCACAACAAAGGCAGTTGCAAATGAATTTTCGGTTACCATGCGTACTGTTCAACGTATTTGGAAAAGGGCAAAAGAGACTTCCACTAGAGTGGTTGATGTTTCACATCGTAAAACAAAAAACTGTGATCGTAAAAGAGTACAAATAGACCTTCAACAACTTAAAAATATTCCTTTGTCTAAACGAATAACTATTAGTTCTACAGCCTATGCGATAAAGGTTGCAAAATCAACATTGTTTAGGTGCTTCAAATGTGATGGAAAGATAAAAAGACATTGTAATTCTATCAAGCCATTTTTGGCGGCAAAAACAAGAGAAGTCGAGTTGAATTTTCTTTGTCCATGTTGGATAAAAATAGTTTTCCAAATAATCTTCATTTTGTTAATATGAAAAATATCATTTATATTGATAAAAAGTGGTTTTATTTAACCAAGAAATCTGAAAATTATTATCTTCTAGTAGATGAAGAAGAGCCCAATAGAACATGTAAAAGTAAAAATTTTGTGTTAAAAGTGATGTTTCTTACTGCTGTAGCAAGGCCACGATATGACATAGAATGAAAGAACTTTTTTCGGGTAAGATTGGCATATATCCTTTTGTTACAAAAGAGCCCGCTAAAAGGAGCAATGTTAACTTCAGTCGGAAGGGATATAATAAGATCATACTTGATCGAGAAAGTTCTACCGGATTTTCGAGCAAAATGGCCAGATGGAATTAGGATCACTGTATACATTCAGCAAGATAATGCAAGAACACATCTTGATCTCAGTGATAGAGAATTTTTTGAAGCTGCCTCAATTTATGGATTTGATATTCGTTTGATGTGTCAGCCATCAAACTCTCATGATCTAAATATACTAGACCTTGATTTTTTAAATGCCATTCAATCACCACGCTATAAGGAGTGTCCAAGAACTATTGATGAGTTTATTACTGTTGTTGAAAGATTATTTCTGCTTACCCTCCTAGAATATTAAACGAAATTTGATGTACCTTACAAAGTTTTATGGTAGAAATTCCAAAAGTACAAGGCTCCAACAAATACAAGATACCCCATATTAAGAAGAATATTTTGGAGAGACAAGGCAGACTCTCGCGCTAGATGAAGTGTGATGTCCAACTAGTGAAAAATGCAATTAGCTGGTTGAATTTAATTTGATAAATTTGGTGAGAGTAATTATTTGTGTAACTTTTGAATTTTTATTTGTTTCTACCCTACATTAGTTAAAATTGTTTATCCAAATTATATTTAATTTTTGTTAAGCATTTTAATACTCACATATTTTAATAAAGGTGTGTAAATTTATATTTGTGTAATTTCATAACAAACTTATATTGTAATTGAATTTTTTAATAAAAAACTAAGTTCTTAAAATTTACAAATTATATGTATTTATTTCTAAGACCTAGTTTATGAGTGTAAAAATTATAAAATTCTTTTGTTAATTAGGCATATGTTTATAAATAGATTTTTCATTCCATATAAAAAAATAACAATATAGAGATAACAATACGAAGGACAGAATGATCCAAAAAACACATATCATAGATATTAAAATAGTTTGATGTGTTTAATATTCTTGTTTTGTTATTTTATAAACACTTGTAAAATGAAATTGTTGATTCTTATTTGATAACTCCTAAAATTAAAACTAACAAAAAACTTGTAACAAATATGTTAATATTATACAATGCAAAAACTGACAATCAACAAAAGGAAATTTTAAAATATGCAATGAACATAAATTCTCATACTAGTTCAGAATTGAATTGAAACTCCAGGTACATCACATGTACTTAAACATTTTGAATTCACTTAGAAATACTCACATGTAAATTGCAAACATAATAAGAACTAATTCTCAAATAATATTAGAATACTCGAAAAATAGATGCTCCACTTCGTATAAACAACCTGAAAAATAGATTTTTGGTGTAAAGGTTTTCCTCCATCTTCAGGAAATTCATTCAAATCAAAATCAGCCTCTGCTCTTTGATTATAATTAATTTCATTTTGATTAATTTCATTTTTCACATCTTTTTTGTTGTCATCTTCACTCGTCATTTTATCACATGCTAGCTTAGTTTATAAGTTGTGTGTATATACTGTTCTCTTAAACTAACTGATATGTAAAAAATGTAAGTATGAGTTTATTGTTATATAGAGATAAGATAGAAGATGAAAAGTATAATAAACGGTGGCAATTAATACAACACTTGGAAATAGAAGTAATAATAACGGTTAGGTTATGTGAGATAAAACAAGTGTCTTGAAAGTAAAAATCGACACTTAATCTAGGACTGAGGGAGTAGTATGCTCATGAATTTCCACTCGCCGATAACTTCTAGATATACTCACAGTGCTAATTATATTACTAAAATTATTATTAAGATATAAATTGTGATAAAAAGATATTTATTAAATTTATATAATATACCTATAAGCCCGTGCTATGCACGGGTCTTTATTAAAAATTTTATTTTTATTATTGTTATATATAACTCTAATATAAGTGATTAAATAATAAAATTAATTATTATTTAGTTATTATTTTATTTTTATAGTGTTCTGATTTCTGATAATGTAAATAGTGTAAAATAATATGTGGTTAATAAGATTTGAAATATATACATTTTTTATATCTTTATAAATAATAATATAAATATTAAATATAATATGTTGTTGGTGGAATCGAACATTAAAACTTTGTTTGTTAACATTTTTAGTATTTTGATCTAACGTCTATAATCATTTGATTTAGAAGATCAAACGGTTATGGTTGGGGATGACCAAAAAATGGAATTAACCAAATTACAAATTATACTCATGTTTAGCTATTATAGTTTAGTATATATATATAATTATATTACATGTTAGAATACATAATATATATTCTAAATAATATAATCCGACTAATAAGAGTAACAAACCTATCTTAATAATAAGACGTGTACCTAACATGCATATTGTTGAATTGATTCGTGATTTATTGATGAAGTCAGGGGCGGACGCGGACATAAAACATGAGGGGGGCCAAAAAAAATTATCACATTGGAAAAAAAGTGCACAAATTTATATTATCATTAATATTGTATTGAATTGAGATCTTTTTTTTGTGTGATTGAGCCTACATTGAAGGTAGAAGGTTGCGTGCTTTGAAATGCACATAAAGAGATAAAAACATGAAGCAGTTGTGCTTGACTGCTTGTGGTGCTGTTCAATTTTAGTTTCTTTCTGATTTTGGACCTTTCAAATACAATTAAGTTTCTTAATTTCTTTTTTCAACTTGTCCATTAAGCTTTTGTATGTGCCAACTTTTAAATTCACTCTTATATACATACAGGCTAACCACATATTAGGAGAGGCCATTTTACCCTTTAACAAGCTGTACTGGTAGTGGTACTAAGGTAGTGAAAAGTTGGGAGGGGGGGCATGGCCACCCATGGTCTGACTGTAGTTTCGCCCTTAGATGAAGTCGTGTATCATGTTTCTTCATGATCTTGTCATTTGAACTTGTTCACAAACCTATTTACTAACATTAATCGATCTTATTCACACAAGGGCTTTTTACGGTTGGGCACATAATAAGAAATATTTGACAAATTTGGTCAGTCATTTTTCAATAATTATAATAGGCCTACTGTAAAAAAAATCTCCACTAGTAAAAATCACTCAAATCATTATATAATCATTGTTAGAAAATACTTATAATCACATACTAAACAAATTATAATTTTTAAATATAACAGCTCTTCTCAATTTACTCAATCTTAAAAGGGCTTTACATAATATTTTATTAGAAAGTATTTCACTATTTGGAAAATACACTACGAAATTAAGTTCAATTAAATTTAGATTATCTTCTCAATAAACTTTAAATCCAACACTAAACTAAATCATAGTAAAAATGTTCAAAATCCAAAATCTAAAATGTGATTTGCTGGATATGAAAAAGAGTACAAAAGTTTCTACCTGGAAAAAAACTCAGTCCAGTTTGACCCGGCCTGAGGACCATAAATCGACCTCCTATTTTCTTAAAAATGTGGTTCAGCGGAAATTCGTAAGTTCCTCGTAAACACTCAGATTTACAAAGTGGTCCGGATAAAAACCAGTTTGATCTAAAAACCCCGAATATTTTAAAGCCGGATAAAAGGACAGTTCGACCCGGATAAAAACCCGATTTCATCAATAAAAAATTCAAAGATATACAATATGTTTAATAAAATTTAAAAATAATAACTTCAATATACTTATATAAAGCAAAAGACGGAGGCGTTTATGCAGCGCCTCTCAAATCGCTTTACTAAAATTTTCTAATTTTCTCAATTTTTTAAATTAATAAATAGAGAAAATTTTAATTACCTTATATTCTTCTAAACTTTCCTCTTAGATCAAGTTATCAAATTACCATCTTATTATTCTACTAAAATTTCTCCACTATATCAATAAACTTTTCAGTTAACTCAAATTATCATCTTATTATTCTTCTAAAAATTTTCTACCATATTATAATTATTTCAAACTTTATTTTTAATCAAAAGTTAATTACCTCATTTTCTCTTAAACTTTCTCCTTAACTCAAATTACCATGTTATAATTTTCCTAAAATTTCTCTATCATATTATTATTCGCTAAAACTTTATTTTCAAGTCAAAGTTATTATCTCAATACTCTGCTAAATTTCAAGTCCTAAAATATAGTTTTAAAAGGAAGTTAATAATCTTATATATATACATAAGGGTAAATTCTTTGACTTGAAAAAAAGAGAGCAAATTGTTAGCTAAATTTCTCATTAGCGCTTGTATTTCAAACTTTATTTTACATTCTATGATAGTTTTGTCACTATCTGTTTTGTTAAATCATTAAGTGTATGTTATTATTTGATTGATTTTATGATTTTACACTGCTTGAATGATTTTATGATTTTCGAATGCAGCCTTTTGCATAGGAAGAGCGGAGGATGTTGTGATCGGTTAGTTTTAGAGGTTCGTTTTATTATTGAGGCTATTTAATTATAAATGTATTATTTGATATTTAAATTTAAGTAATATATGTTAGTTACTTTCATTAGCACTTGTGTTTCAAACTTTATTTGATAGTTTTGTCACTATTTATTTTGTTAAGCCTTTAAGTGTATGTTATTGTTTGATTGGTTTTATGATTTTAAAATGCTTGATTGATTTTATGATTTTAGAACACATCTTTTTGTCAGGAAGAATAGAGGATGCTATGGATCAGTTAGTTTTAGAGTTGATTGATTTTATAATTTTAGAACGTAACATTTTGTTCAGTAAGAACGGAAGATGCTATGGATCAGTTAATATAGATGTTCGTTTCATTATTGAGGTTATTTAATTATAAAAAGGTATTTGATATTTAAATTTAAGTAATTTATGTTTGTTATTTTCATTAGTACTTGTGTTTCACTTTATTTTGCATATTACGATAGTTTTGTCACTATTTGTTTTGTTAAGCTTTTAAGTGTATGTTATTGTTTGATTGGTTTTATGATTTTAGAATACTTGATTGATTTTATGATTTTAGAACGCAACCTTTTATCCGTGAAGAGCGGAAGATGCTATGGATCAGCTATTTTTAGAGTTAATTGATTTTATGATTTTAGAACGCAGCCTTTTGTCCGGGAAGAACGGGGGATGCTATGGATCAGTTAATTTTAGAGGTTCATTTCATTATTGAGGTTATTTAATTATAAATGGTATTTGATATTTAATTTTAATTAATTTATGTTTGTTATTTTATATTAAATATAGTCAAAAAATATATTAAAAAACTGTTATATCGTTATATTGAATAATTTTTTTAAAATATTACTATATTTGCGCCGCGAATCGTGGTTTATTGTCCTAGTATTAACAAAAAAGGTCAGCATAAAAAATAAAAGGATAAACATACTCAAGGTAAAGTGTTTCTACCAGTCATTTTCCTTGCAAACAGTCACATTCCTTGATGTCATCCACTCGCTGCAAAAGTTAAATAGCTTCTAAAAAATCCCAAATATAATTCCTATCACCGTAGCTCTCTCTTTTTCTCTTAGCGCCGCCTCTCTCTTAAACTCCATAGCCGAGGGGGCTTTCATCGGTTTTAACCAGTGAAAAGCCCCAAATTCTTTTTATTTATTTTGTTTTCTTCAATAATCTCCCTCTTCGGGGAAGAATATCTATCATTTTAATTGGATTTGGTTTATTTTTCTAGATCTACATGATCCGAACTTTCGGTTTACTTTTTTCTTCGATTCAAGCAGAGTTTATTGGATTCTAGAGTTAACCGTCTATCTTGTGGTTTCGACGTCAGATCTAAGTTTTTTTGGATTTTCATTTGTTTTTCACTTTGCTTTTATTTCGATTTTCGTCTTACAATTTCAGATTGTTTTTAATTGTAAGCGGGGGTCTTGATTTAGGTGATGAAATTCTGTATTGGAATCGCAGTTCTGATCAATAACTCAGACGGTAGTTCCCTCGGGACATGATGAAGAGGGTACCAGTAATTCGACGAGAATGCATGAAGTGGGTATTTGTATTTGTATATACATTTTCTTCAAAATATTGTTTAACTCTCTCTTTATGAGAACAGACGATTGCAATTTACTATTTGTTCGACTCGATTATTGGTGTAAATGCCGTATGACTTTTTATTATTGAATTAACGCATTTGGCTTTAAAAAAAATTGATGTTTTTCTATACAAAATTAAAAAAAAATATAATATATTTATTAAAATTTAAAACTATTAATATATACTAGCCTATAACCCGTGACATGCACAGGCTAGCTAGTCAATTTTTTATTAATTATATAAAATTTTATTATAAAATATTTAATTTTGATAGTTGTATAAATTTTCTTTGAATTTATTATTGTACTTGAAAATTATTATATAATTTTTTTAATTTCATAATTTAGAAAGAAAGAGCTTATTATAAAATATTCTATTTTTATTAAATTAAAGAGTTTAAGAGTAATGCTAGGTACCCAAAATTGGTACCCAAAAATTGCTCCCGAATGACGTGGCAAATATGATGTGGCGGAATGAAAAATTTTAATTGGGGAGGTTGGTGTGAATGCAGAGGGGGTCCATTTCATTATAACCAATAAAACTAAGACACTTGTCATTTGGGAACCATTTTGGGGTACATAGCATTTTCCAAAATTTAAAGTAAAATATCAAGTACAAGTAATATTATTATTTATCCGTTAAAGTACAAATAATATTGATTAAATTAAGCTTTGTTAAGTTATATATTTGTAATAATTTGATGATAATTTTCGTATTAATAAAAATTAAACTTTATCACCACGAAATCGAAGGTCCTACACTTGCTTTGGAAGCAGTAGTTCTTTTGAAGACAAAGAGCAACGGTAGGTGTTTGTAATTTAGCATGATACATTAAGTCATAGGACGTGTTTCTGGGACGGTTTATTTTTACTATACATAGATAGAAAAATATTTTATTTTTTAATATATTTTCTACATTTATAATTATTTTTTAGAATAGTATAATTTAGTAAATTATTTTTTATAAGTTATTTACGCGTTTGGATAATTTTATATATCCATTATTAATAATATATATATATATATA
>PHNY01127118.1:10300-21521 GCA_003724115.2 Anethum foeniculum | reverse complement strand
TAATAATTATTGTTATTATTATTATTATTATTATTATTATTATTATTATTATTATTATTATTATTATTATTATTATTCTACTTTATTAAATATACTTGCCCGAGATATTTTAGTTGCCCTTGAAAAATGAGATGTTTTGATTGTGAAAATGTTTAGATGGAAAAAACAGAAAAGGTAACATGTTTTTGTTGAAAAAGATAATTAATATCTGAAAAAGGTAACTGAATAACGTGTTTTGATTGTTTTGGTTAAGAAAAATAGAAAAAGTAACATTTTTGATTGAAAGAGGTAACTGTATATGATATTTTTATATAGTGTATAATTTTTTTTGTTGAAAAAGGTAATTAATATCTGAAAAAGGTAACTGATTAACATGTTTTGATTGTTTTGGTTAAGAAAAATAGAAAAGGTAACATTTTTTATTAAAAGAGGTAACCATATATGATATTTTTATATAGTGTATAACTTTTTTTTTTTATAAAAATTACTTTTTTAAAAATATATAAGTATGGGTAATTAGGTAAAATGTACTAAAAAACAGGTACCAAAACTTTCAATGTTTCGTCTATTATAATATATAATAGATTAGTTTTATTATAGTTTAAGAAAAAATATGTCGTGATTAGTCAAATTTTAAAAAAATGTCGTTATTAGTCAAATTTTAAAATATGTCGACGATACAGTTGGATTGGATATTTATTAAAGAATGTAGACCGATTATCGGAAAAGCAATATAAGTTTTAAAAATAATATATTTTATATATTTTAAATTTTAGAATTTCTCAAACTTCCTAATTTTTTTAAAAAAATTAATAAAGAAAATATGAAATATTTGAACCATATTTTAAATAGAATTTTTATTCTATTCTAAAATATTAATCGACAACTATTTTAAAAATACTAAAAATGCTATTCCCAAACCATAGGCTGGCACATGTTTCCATTACACACGTATACATACAGGCTACAACTATATTTTAAACGTAGATCGAGGCGTCTCCACCTGACATCGTCTTCTTCATTTCTTCTTATCTCTGTAATTTTTCCTTTAGATCTACAATCTGCATCTTTTCAAGGTTTTTTTTCTGCCTTTCTTCTTTCTTCTTTGTTTTTCTTAATAAAAAAGTTGAGACGTCGTAGTTGCCATGGGTCGTCGGAACTGACGAACCAAACACGAACCGCGGCGATCTGAGACGGAAACGAACCGTGTTCCGGTACGAACGATTTGGTTCGCGATTCTCGGCAACGTGGGCGCGTTCCTTGTATCATTGGTCCAAACAATATAAATATGAATCTTGGGCCAGGATCTAGTAAATTAAAGCCCTAATCAATATTTATTTTCTCATTTTTTCTATTGGGCCGGGATTTAGTAAATGAAAGCCCAAATCAACCTTTCTATCCTCCTTAGGGCCAGGGTTTAGCAGATAAAAGCCCAAATTAACATATCTTTCCTCGTTTTCTCCGTACAGGATATCGTATATAAAAGCCCAAATTAATATGCCTACAATTCGCCCCCGTCAATCACGGCCACACTTGCCGGAATTCTGTCGCCTCCGGTATCATCTCCGGCGCTCCTACAGCTAAATTCATTGATAATCGGTACGATACACACACTTGTGCGTATATATAAACATTTCATGCATTTACGTATCTTATCAATCATTTATTTTATCTGTGTTATTTGTGTTTGTAATCTGATTAAGTGTATTGATTAACTTGAATTGTGTTTGTTATAGTGTTTTGTTTATCGGAAAATCGATGAATGTAGAGTTAAACGGTTTCTGAATTCTGATTGCATTAGTTATAAAATACGAAAGTTCGAGTTTGTTGAGAATTTCAAATTTAAGCATGTTTAGTGGATTATGGAAAAGGGAATATTATTTAATAGAAGTAGAATAACTTACCATGTTGAAGGGAGGTTACGGTAGCTTAATAACATGCTAATTAGGTTCGATTATTATCGAAAGTCGGACATGAAAATTGTGACTTATTAAGATGCCTTGCTAATTTTACGGATTTACAGTTTAAAACTAAGTAAATATTTTACGAGCATTATGATGAATTCTTAAAGTGATATTATGTTTTTAATAACTCCGATGGCAATTTGGTATTGTACTATTGATATTCTAATTATAAGTGATATTTTCTTGTATCGCACAAAATATATGAAAATGCTTATCGGTAAAATGTGACTAGTGGAAGAGTATTTATGACAAAAAATAAAAATGTAATCGTAATCTAATGCATTATATTTATGTCTAACCAACAGGTGTACCGAAATTGGTAATTGTCTGACAAGTGCAAATTCCTGAATATACTTTTACCAGGTACATGGTACTTGAACAGGTTCCTTTAAGAGTTATGATATTCAGACGTGCGATTATTGCTCACACTTAAGGTTAGATGTTAATGTTGTGCTAATATGTGCAATATCTTTGTATTTTGTTGTATTCATAAAATTTTTCTTATCACGTTCTCCTATAATTTTATGCTCGTACATAATTAACTATTTTACAATGTGGGTCATGGGAGTATTTCTATTGTGAATTTGTGATGATACCCCAAACACAAAATAGCGCTCACATAAAGAGGCAAAGAGCCAATAACTTAAACAAGGTTTTTGTATTTGTGTAATAATCAAATATAAATGATGTGATAGTAACCGTGCTCATGTATAATGAGACAGAATTAATAATTTGGATTTAAATTAGGAAACACAAATCACAAGCTTTATGTGGGGTATGCGGAGAGGTTTAAGGCTGGGGAGTGCAGTACTTGATGACTAACCCTAATAAATAGTTAATAATGAAAGCTTTGTATGTTTTATGGATATGATCAGGATAATAACAGATGTAAAGATATATTTTAACATCCTAGTATGTTTCACGTCTTTGTTTGCTTTCAAGGTGGTGTAATTATGTTTATGGCAGAGTTCTTTAATAATTAGTAGCATCTCGATCCATATCATTTATTAGCTACCATGTAGAAGTAACTCTGTTTAAATCATTTGTTATAGTTTATATTTTTCTATCATGTAGTTAGGTTAATTGTACATGTCTGCACATGTTTCACCTGGGGGATTATCTTTTAAAAATGAAATCGTGTTAGTTTAATACCAGTACATATATATTTTCTATACTTCATTTGAACAAAATATATGAAAATGCTTATCGGTAATTGTAAATATGACTAGTGGGAGAGCATTTATGACAAAAAATCAACTAAAATCTTAATCTAATGCATCATATTTACGTCTAACCTACAGGTATACCGAAATTGGTAATTGTCTGACAGGTGCAAATTCCTGAATATACTTTTACCAGGTATGTCGTACTTAAACTGGCTCCCTTAAGAGTTAAGAAATCCAGACATGCGATTATTGCTCACACTTAAGGTTAGATGTTAATGTTGTGCTAATATGTGCAATATCTTTTTCTTTAGCATATGTTCCAATGTTGTATTTTGTTGTATTTGTACAATTTGTCTTATCATGTTCTCCTTGAACTTTATGCTCGTGCAAAATTAAGTATTTTACAATGTCGGCCATGCAAGTATTACTATTGTGAAGAGTCCAATAATTTGAACAATAGTAATCAAATGTAAATAATGTGATAGTAACTGTGCTCATGTATAATGAGACAAAATATATAAGATTATAATTATTTTTCATTTTAAAATCACAAGCTTTATGTGGGGTATGCGAAGAGGTGTCAGGCTGGGGAGTGCAGTACTCAGTGACTAACCGTAATAAACAGTTATTAATGAAAGCTTTTTATGTTTTATGGATATGATCAGGATAATAACAGATGTAAAGATATACTTTCATATCCCAATATATTTCACCTCTTTGTTTGCTGTCAAGGTGGTGTAGTTATGTGTGTGGCAGAGTTCTTTATATTTAGCAGTAGCTCGATCCATATCGTTTATTAGCTATCATGTAGAAGTAACTCTGTTTAGATCATGTGATATAGTTTATATTTTTTTGTGATGTAGTTAGGTTAGACGTTAGAGTTTATGTACTTAAAATCTTGTACATGCCTGCACATGTTTCACTTGGGGGATTATCTGTTAAAACTGAAATCCCGTGAGTTTGATACCAGTACATATATATTTTATATACTTCATTTAGTTGATCAACTCTCGTCTCTAGCTTCCTGATTTAAACTAGAAGGAATCTTTTCTTTGCAAATTATTGTAATTTGATCATACATCTGAAGACACAAACAGTTGTTACCATTGCCTTGCTTTTTTTGCCTTTCGACTTATGGAGGATCAGAAAGATAATTATGATATAATTGCCTCTGCTTAAGGAGCGTTGATGGTTGGTTGTCATTGTCTTGACTAGAGTAAGAAGTTGGGTAAAATATGTTGAAATTAATGAAGAAGTCCCGTTTCGTAGACCAAAATTAGTGGAAAGACAGTAAGGTTTTTAGTTACTCATGGAAAGGTTTGTAGTGTCTTCTCTGGTAGATATGCATGCCGCAGGCGGAAGTATAAGTAAAACTTACGCTAAAGGTCACTCCATCATAATATTTATTCATATCAAATCGGACATGGTAGCTAAAATTAGGTAATCTGAACCTCTGAGTGTTATTCTAAAATCGCAGAACAGCCCCAAAATTTCCTATACGTATAATTTTAAACCCCTCTTCTGGTTGTACCATTACCCATTATTGCTGGTAGCCCCCGACCAACCGGCCCAACAAGATTATAAGACTAAGAGAGGCCTTCGGCAAGCAGCTACTAAACACCTGTCTACAAAACACCTCCGCTTACCCTAGTACAAAAGGAAGCTATATAATAAACGAACTTCATGTCTTCACCATTTCCAGACCAGGTGAATTTGTTGTTGGAACAGTTACTTGATAACATCGTCATTTACTGAGCCAGGCCATATATGTATCCTATTGCAGAAAGTTTGAGGGTGGCCTAAAATTAGTTGTTTATTTCTCTTGTCCTGACATTGACCTAGTATTCGATCTGGCTGATGCAGTCACATATTTCAGCTGGAAAAAAAAAATCATACCAGATAAAAGCCATATAAGTCTGCCCTCTATCTACCACTTTCTGAGAGTTTCAGAATTAGCGTTTACATGTTCATAACTTTTCTTAGTTCTTCATTGTGATTTGTCATTCATAGCCTGGGATTATTTAAGTTCATTTATATTCCAGATCAGCAGTTCAGTCTAGAAATTTAAGCAGTGCACAAGAAAAGGTCACAACTTTACTTTGGAGACTCAAGAAATTATCTAGTTTTAAGTACTGTCGAAGTTGAACTAAATTGAAAATCCTCATTGTTGCTCTGCTTAAGAGCAAACTTACATTGCTTCTTCTTAGACTTACTGCTAGGAAAATTAGATGTCTTCTCATTTAAATCATTGTTTTGAGTGGCTTGAAGGATAAATAGTCGGAACAAAATTGCTTGATTTCATCCATTTTATACACGACTCTATGGACTTGGTAAGCAAGTCTTCACTGTTGGAAAGTATGGAAAGGAATAGAAACAATCATTTATTGCTGAACTATATTTGGTCTTTAGATATATATGTATAGGAATAAATTGTTTACTGTTGTCGAGCAATCCTTTAGTTGGTACAAATGGTACCACTCGCAAGAGACTCTTAGTTGGCCAATTTGTAAGGAGTAGAGGCTGCTACAGTGTAGAATGACATTTGAAACTTCTCTTAGGACTCCGATTAAACACTTATTTGTACGGTCAGGATATAAAAGAATCTGACACCCTTTTGATGTGCAATAGAAATATGTATTCTAAAACCTTCAAAATCTCATAATAATAATGTTTCAAAACCTGGGTAGTAGTTGTCATAAAATGACCTATGTTAATCCAAATTTCACAATCTAAAGTGTTTTAGGAAACTTGTGTGGTATTATACAACCATGCTTTTAAAACATGCTTAAAAATAAGAAAATATGAGGCCTAAAGAAAATTAAACTCAACTAGCAACTAGGAGGGATCTAGAAAGCTATGCCTTGAGGTTATTATAAATAAACTACTAGTGCCACATAAAGCAAGTATGTAAGTACACCTAATTTCTCTACTACATTAAACTATTCACTAGTAGAATTGAAAATTTCATTTTATTTTCATTATCCATTATTCTCCCGTTGTTGGCTATGTTAATTCGACACGAGACTTCTGGCCGGAATACCCATGTCAACACAGTGGGGCATGATACGGAATCCGTTCGGAATTCTTCAGTTGAAAGCTTGACACTTCTTCTCACTCGCCAGAAAAATTCAAAGGTCGCCAAAAAATTCATCTTACACAGTGAGAGACCCAAGAAGAAGGGATTACTTATAAGAGGAAAATATAGGAATAAAGGAGACAAAAAGATGAATGAAGAGGCTCGGGTATACATTATAAAGACAATGACAATGATGTTCTTGAAATAGGATTGAGCAGGGTGCTACATTGATATTGTCTCAGCAAAAAGATATGGACAACTTTGCTGAAGAAAGAGACAAACTTCTAGAAGATCTTGAAGATATGAAGGTGGAGTTGAAGTGGCAGCGCTATATAGAGGACGTAAAACTAGAGAAGGACTTTAATGAAGAGTTGGCTCATCTGATGAAAAGTACAAGAGTATTGGTTAAGAAGAATAGCGCTAGAAGTGTTCTGAGGAGATTGGAAGAGAGCAACAACACAACAAGATATGAAAGGTAATTGCATTCAAGAATTATGAAAACTGATAATCTTTTGATGAAACTCGTGATAAATGCTTTAGACTTTAAATGACAACTGCTTAGCATAAATTTGAGGTGTAATCTAGAATGAAGTGATTACAAAAGGCGAGTTTCATTATGCTTTTTGTGCATCTTTGTGATAAAATGTTAGAATTCACCTTTTTTTCATCTCTTAACTTCAGTATTTTTTTATCCAGTTTTTTTACCAAATACTTCACATTATCATTTGTTCATATCAAATTTATTGGGCACATATCACACATTAATGTCATGCCAATTTTTTCTAAGAAACCATGATGCAAGATAGACAAAAGGGTTGTTTTAAAGAAAACCAATAAAAAAAACCTTCATAAAAAAGACTGTCTTTCAAAGAAAACCACATAAAAAACATTTATCACAAAAACCCACAAAAAGCAAATCGAAACTTGCTTTGTTTAATAACTTTGTTCTAGGTTTCATCTCAATTATATGCTAAACAATTGTGATTTTAATCCTAAAGCGTCCTATCACGAGTTTAATCAAAAGTTTACCAGTTTTCATAATTCTTGAATGCATTTAGCTTTTAGATCTTGTTGTGTTGCTGCTCTCTTTCAAGTCTTCTCAAGAAACATCTTAGCGCTATACTTCGTAACCGATACGATTGTACCTCTCCATCAGACGATCCAATTCTTCATCAAACTCCTTCTCTAGGTTGACGTCCTCTTATAGCGCTACCGGTTCAACTCCGACTTCCTATTTTCAAGATCTTTTAGAAGTTTGTCTCTTTCTTCAACAAAGTTGTCCATGTCTTTTTGCTGAGACAATATCAATGTAGCACTCTGCTCTATCCTATTTCAAAAACCCAAAGGAAAGAAGAGGTGTAAACACAGTGAATGTAATTAATTATGACTACGAATATGGACAGTAAGAAAACAAGCAAATCTGACAAGCTATAGTCTAACTAGAATCTTAGAGCTGACCCTAATGAACTTTGTATAGTTGGAAATAATCATTGTCTAAAATCATGTGTTATGGGGTAACTAATTTAGAAACTGGCCTAACAATTACGGTGTCATCCATCCTGGCTAATGTTGCAGTATAAGAGCAAGAGACAAATATTTCAGACATGTAGAAAAATCCTATAGAAGATATCAAAGTGGGATATCAAAGTTGTGGCACTGGGAAAATAGCCACCTCAAAAAGCCATTCAAACCAACCAAGAACACTTAGAGAAACCTTTCTGGACTGCGCGAAATGCACCACTCATTTGAAGAAGCAACCCTTTAGTGGGATTTCAAAAACCAAAATGTAAAGTATGAAAATATAGTAGATTTAACATTTTATTTCTGAACAAAGGCAATAACCAAACATCTCTTATTATAGTTATTTTCTCTATAGATCAAGTAAATAAATAGCGATTTACGCTCTTATTAGATCGGCAATCTTCATGAATCCGTCAAGCTAGAGTCTAGCTAGAGTCTTGCTATTACCACCTATGAACTTTGTATCGTTGGAAATAACCACGTCAAAATCACAGGTGACATAGTAACCAAGCTAGAAACTGACCTAACAATTACGGTGCCATCCATCCTAGCTAATGTTGCAGCATAAGAGCAAGAAACAAATGTCTCTGACATGCTTAAAAATCCTCAAAGAGACATCAAATTAAGACTCTCAAAAAATTTTACTGGAACAACTTGTGGCTTTGGGCATATAACCACCTCAGAAAGCCAGCCAAACCTACTAAGAACAGTTACAAAAACCTTCGTGGATTGCACANNNNAATGCCCCACCCATTTGATGATATCAACCTAGGGTGGGATTTCAAGAACGGATTAAGGTTGTTGAATTGATATCATCAAATGGGTGGGGAATTTCGCGCAATCCACAAAGGTTTCCATAACTATTCTTAGTGGGGTTGGATGGCTTTCTGAGGTGGCTCTATGCCTAAGGCCACAAGCTGGTCCAACAAAATTTTGTGAGAGACTTAATTTGATGTCTCTTTTTGGATTTTTCCGTATGTCAGAGACATCCGTTTCTTGTTCCTATGCTGCAGCGTTCGCTAGGATGGATGACACTATAATTGCTGGGTCGGTTTTTAACTTGGTTACCATGGCACCTGTGGTTTTGACGATGATAATTTTCAACGATACAAAGTTCATTGGTGATAATTCTAGGATTCAAGCTAGACTCTAGCTTGAGCGATTCATAAAGATTGCAGATCTAATGAGAGCATCAATCGCTGTTTATTTGTTTGATTTATCGAGAAAATATTTATAATAAGTGATGTTTGTTTATTGCCTTTGTTCCAAAATAAAATGTTAACTTTGATATATTTTCATACTTTACATTTTAGTTTGATGATTTCTTATCTAAAGTTTGGAAAAACTCTGTATGAGAATTTGTGATTCCAAATATAATTTTCTCATACATTAGTTTATTTATTTTTATTTATGATATATTAACTTTTTTCTGTAACACACTTCATCGTGAAAAGGAACTTGTTAATTTTTGAAATGGGCATAATAGGTAATCACAATGAATGTAATTAATTATGACTACGAATATGGACTGTAAGAAAACAAGCAAATCTTACAAGCTATAGTCTAACTAGAATCTTGGAGCTGACCCTAATGAACTTTGTTTAGTTAGAAATAATCTTACAAGCTATAGTCTAACTAGAATCTTGGAGCTGACCCTAATGAACTTTGTTTAGTTGGAAATAATCATTTTCAAAAATTACGTGTTATGGTATTTAATCTAAAAGCTGGCCCAACAATTACGGTGTCATCCATCCTGGCTAATGTTGCAGTATAAGAGCAAGAGACAAATATTTCAGACATGTAGAAAAATCTTACAAGAGATATTAAAGTGAGATATCAAAGTTGTGGCGCTGGGAAAATAGCCACCTCAGAAAACCATTCTAACCAACCAAGAATACTTGCATAAACCTTTTTGGACTGTGCGAAATGCACCACCCATTTGAAAAAGCAACCCTTTAGTGGGATTTCAAAACCAAAATGTAAAGTATGAAAATATATTAGATTTAACATTTTATTTTCGAACAAAGGCAATAACCAAACATCACTTATTATAGTTATTTTCTCGATAGATCCAAGTAAAATAAATAGCGAATCCATTAAGCTAGAGTCTAGCTAAAATCTTGCAATTACCACCTATGAACTTTGTATCGTTGGAAATAGCCCCTTCAAAATCACAGCTGCCATGGTAACCAAGCTAGAAACTGACCCAGCATTTACCGTGCCATCCATCCTAGCTAATGTTGCAGGATAAGAGCAAGAAACAAATGTCTCTGACATACTGAAAAAACCTAAAAGAGACATCAAATTAAGACTCTTAAAAAATTTTACTGGACCAACTTGTGGCTTTGGGCATATAACCACCTCATAATGCCAGCCAAACCCACTAAGAATAGTTACAAAAACCTTCGTGGATTGCACGAAATGCCCCATCCATTTGATGATATCAACCTAGGGCGGGATTTCAAGAACAGATTAAGGTTGTTGAATTGATATCATCAAATGGGTGGGGAATTTCGCGCAATCCACAAAGGTTTCCATAACTATTCTTAGCGGGTTTGGATGGCTTTCTGAGGTGGCTATTTGTGATTTCTATTTCTGGATTTTTCCGTATGTCAAAGACGTCTGTTTCTTGCTCCTATGCTGCAACATTCACAAGGATGGATGACACTGTAATTGGTGGGTCAGTTTTTAGCTTGGTTACCATGGTACTTGTGGTTTTGACGATGGTAATTTTCAACGATACAAAGTTCATTGGTGATAATTCCAGGATTCAAGCTAGACTTTAGTTTGACCGATTCATAAAGATTGCAGATCTAATGAGAGCATTAATCGCTGTTTATTTGTTTGATCTATTGAGAAAATATTTTTAATAATTGATGTTTGGTTGTTGCCTTTGTTCCGAAAGAAAATTTTAATTTGATTTACTTTCATACTTTACATTTTAGTTTGATGATTTTTTATCTTAAGTTTGGAAAAACTCTGTATGAGAATTTATGATCCCAAATATAATTTGCATTAATTTTAAATGATATTTTTCAATGTCATACATTTTTCTTTCTCATACATTAATTTAGTTTTGAGTGTTTTATGATATATTAACTTTGTTATGTAACACACCTCGTCATGAAAAGGAACTTTGTTAACTTTATTCTGTAACACACTTCATCATGAAAATGAGAAGCGTGATGATAATTTTTGTATTTGAACTATTCCGACGACATTAGAAGTTTCTTGCTATTTCATTTTTCAAGTTATGATGGAATTTTACTTTTGATTGTTATGTATAAAGTTCAATGAGATACCCAGTTATTTTAGTGGCCAGTTACTAATTCTACAACCCAATGTCCCAATATATCAGTCCATTCAGTAGTGTACTCGATCGTGTAAAGTCCACTTTTGTGAAAATTTATCTTCGTACTACATAATAGTTGCAAAGAGTGTAAAATTCTGTTAGTCCCTCTAACAGAGTTTGTATCTGCAGACAAACTGCAGAC
>PHNY01127100.1:0-14112 GCA_003724115.2 Anethum foeniculum | reverse complement strand
CCTTGTGTTTATGTCAAGAGTGAAAAAGCTGTAGCTTATTATTATTAATAATATATACAAGCGTGTGTTTGGTTTATTATCAAAAGTTTAAATATTTGTGAAGTCCTTTGCATTTCCAACAAGTGGTATCCGAGCCAAGGTTCCGTTTCTGAAAAATGACAAATATGGTGCAACCCAACATTCTAAAGTTAACGGCCACAAATTACGGGAATTGGAGTATTCAAATTAAGGTGTTACTCGGTTCCTACGACAATTGGGATAGTGTCGAAAGCGGGTATGACGAGCCCACAGATGTAGCTGCCGAAGCAGCCCTTACAAATGCGGAGAAGATGATTTTGAAAGAGACCCGGAAAAAAGATAAAAAGGCATTATATACAATTATTCAAGGTGTTGATGAACCAACCTTTAAAAAGATCTCGGAGGAAAAAACATCAAGAGTGCGTGGGAGATTTTGCAGAAATCTTTTCAAGGAGTCGAAAAAGTAAAAAAGGTGCGGCTCCAAGTGCTACGTGGGGAGTTCGAAAATTTGAAGATGAAGAGTTCAGAAAATATTGGTGAATTTGTTACGCGTTTGAAAACAGTGACAAAAGAGATGAAAAGAAACAGGGAAAGTCTCGATGATGTTCGGGTCATAGAAAAGTTGCTCCATTTGTTAACAAGAAAATTTGATTATGTTGTTACTTCTATCGAGGAGTCAAAAGACTTGTCAACAATTTCGATTGACGAGCTCATAGGTTCTCTTCAAGCCCACGAGCAGCGAATGAACCAGTATGATGATGCAAGCCATTTGGGAAAGGCGTTGCAAAGTAAGGTGTCCATTGGTGACAGTTCTGGCAGTAGCAGTTCTGTACGTGACAGAGGTGGCTACCGTGGTGGACGAGGACGTGGAAGACAGTCTTTCAACAGAAGCCAAAATTCTGAAGGTTATCAACTATCTGGCCGTGGTCAAAATTTCAGAGGTCGTGGACGAGGCGGATTTCAACAATGAGGTGACAAGTCTCAATTTTAATGTTATAACTGTAATAAATTTGGTCACTTCAGTTATGAGTGTAGAGCACCAAAGGTGGAAGAAAGGAATCATTTTGCAGCAGCGAAAGAAGATAAAGATGTTGGTACTGCTATGTTCCTCACTTACAAAGGATACGAGGAAAGAAAGAAGAATGTTTGGTATCTTGATTCCGGTGCTAGCAATCACATGTCTGGCCACAAAGATTTATTTATGGAGATAGACGAGGCCGTCACAGGAGAAGTTACTTTCGGTGATTCTTCGAAAATTCCAGTCAAAGGGAAAGGTACAATTACGATTGTGTCAAAGAACGGTGAGAAAAAGTATATAAATGATGTATATTATATACCTGGTTTGAAAAGTAATATCATCAGTCGTGGGAAACTTGTGGAGAAAGAATATAATATACAAATGCAGGATAATTCTCTTACCATCAGAAATCAGGTTCAAGAATTGATCGCTAAAGTAGAGATGTCAAAGAATCGCCTGTTCACACTCGATATGCAGATGAAGGTGCAGAAGTGCTTAAAGTCGGTCATTAAAAATGACTCGTGGTTATGGCATTTGAGATATGGTCAACTTGGATTTTCTAGCTTGAAATTATTGTCAAAGACAAAAATAGTAGACTGTTTGCCAGAAATCAACGAACTAGATAATTTGTGTGAAGCGTGTGTCAAGGGGAAGTAACACAAACAACATTTTCCCATTGGAAAATCATGGAGAGCTAGGAAGCCATTGGAGATAGTTCACATAGATATTGCTAGTCCTTTTGATGTTACATCTCTTGGTGGTAACTGGTATTACCTAACATTTATTAATAATTTTAGCAGGAAAAGTTGGGTGTATATCATCAAAGAAAAAGCAGAGGCTCTTGATAAATTCAAGGAGTTCAAAGCTTTGGCGGAAAAACAAAGTGGTCAATATTTGAAGACACTCAGATCAGATAGAGAAGGCGTGTACACTTCAAACTTGTTCAGAAGCTTCTGTAGAGCGCATAGCATAAATCATCAGTTGACAACGGAATATACTCCTCAGCAGAATGGCGTTGCAGAAAGGAAGAACCGCACAATTCTTGACATGGCAAGGAGTATGGTGAAAGCAAAGCACTTGCCAGGAATTTTCTGGGAGGAAGCCGTTTTATGTGCAGTTTATTTATTGAATCGCTGTCCAACAAAAAGTGTCAGAAACAAAACTTCAAATGAAGCATGGAGTGGTAGCAAACAATCAGTTGGACATCTCAGAATTTTTGGGTGTATTGCATATGCTCATGTTCCTGATCAGAAAAGAAAGAAGCTGGATGAAAAAGGCGAGAAATGCATCTTTACCGGATATGACTAAAGGAGCCAGGCGTACAGACTCTATAATCCCCTTACGAAGAAATTGATAATTTCTCAAGATGTTGAGTTCGATGATTCAGATTACTGGAAATGGAGCGAGGAAGAAAGAAAAGTTGCTGGTTTATTTTTTCAGATGATGGTGATGATGATAATGATGACTCCAACATTGAAGATGACTGAGATGATGATCCAACTCCTCCACAAAGTCCTAATCAACAAACTCCGGCGTCTACACCATCAACAGGAGGAAGCAGCAGCTCAGGGGGAGCACCTAGAAAAATGCGGAGTCTGGATAATATTTATGAAGCAACGAGTCCGGTACAAACATCCTTTGATTATTCATTATTTTGCTTAATGGATGAATGTGATCCAGTTCTATTTGAGGAGGCTTCTGAAGAAACCAAATGGAACAAAGCCATGGATGAAGAAATTGGTGTAATCAAGAAAAATAATACTTAGGAGCTCACAAATCTTCTAGAAGGACACAAAGCAATCAGTGTCAAATGGGTCTACAAGACAAAGACCAATCAGGATGGTGAAGTGGAAAAATGCAAGGCGAGGCTAGTTGCTAAAGGCTATAAGCAAAGATATGGCATTGATTATGATGAGGTATTCGCTCCAGTTGCAAGAGTTGATATCATACGACTTCTTACAGCAATCGCAGCTCAGAACCAGTGGAAGATTTTTCAGATGGATGTCAAGTCAGCATTTATGAATGGTTATCTCGAAGAAGAAGTCTATATTGAGCAGCCTCCAGGATATATTCAGAAAGGCTAGGAGAATAAAGTCTACAGACTGAAGAAAGCCTTGTATGCTTTGAAGCAAGCTCCGCGAGCATGGAATACAAGGGTTGATGAATATTTTCAGAGAAATGGTTTTGTGAAGAGTCCATACGAGCATGCTTTTTACACAAAAACAAATTCAGGGGGAGATATTATAATCGTTTGCTTATACGTGGATGACATGATCTTTACCGAAAATAACCCTGGTATGTTCAATGATTTTAAGAAAGTTATGATTAACAAATTTGAAATGACAAGTATTGGTCAAATGTCGTACTTTCTTGGAGTCGAGGTGAAACAAAGCAAAGAGGGAATTTTTATGTCACAGAAAAAATATGCCGAGGAGATTTTAAAAAGATTCAGAATGGAAGAATGCAAGCCAGTGAGCACTCCAGCAGAAGCAAGTATAAAGCTCAGAATTGAATCAACGAGGGAGTCGGTAAATCCGACATTGTTCAAAAGTTTGGTTGGAAGTCTAAGGTACCTAACTTTCACTCTCCCGATATTATATATGCAGTTGGACTTGAAGTAGGTACATGGAGAAGCCGAAGAAAGATCACTTCATGGCGGCTAAAAGAATTTTGAGATACATAAAAGGTACCCTTGATCAAGGTCTATTTTACTCGCATTCTCAAAATTCAAAATTAGTTGGCTACTCAGACAGTGATTATGGCGGTGACTTGGATGACGGGAAAAGCACTTCGAGATATGCTTTTCATATCGGTTCAGCAATATTTTCGTGGTCATCAAAGAAGCAACCAACAGTTGCCCTCTCAACATGTGAGGCGGAGTACATCGCAGTAGCAGCTTGCGCCTGTCAAGCTATGTGGCTAAACTACATATTTGGCGAGTTAAATCTCGCAGAGGAAGGTCCAGTTAAAATTTATGTGGATAATTAATCCGCAATTTCACTTGCAAAAAATCCAGTGTCCCACAGTGTAAGCAAGCACATCAACATTAAATATCATTTTATTCAAGAACAGGTGAACGATAAAATCGTTGAGTTGGTGCACTGCAGAACGGAAGAAAATTTGGCGGATATATTTACGAAGCCGTTAAAGCCGGATGTGTTTTACAAAATGAAAGAAAAGCTCGGAATGCAAAGTCGAGTTTGAGGGGAAGTGTTAAAGTTTCAAACTCTTCTAGAATTAATAAATAAAATGAAGTAAATAAAAGCCCCAGAAATAAGGTGGCAGCGAGATGTACAAGTTCTGGATAATGTTGAAGACTTTCAAATATAACGGCGGTAGTCTCATGTTCATATTGGCAGTGCATTGTTACAAGAGCTAGCTAAATAAAAGGTGTCCAACATTACAGTTGGGTGTTGTATGGCTTCAATGCTTCTAGATGGTGCCTATTCTCTCGGCATAAATAAATGTAAGCAAGTTGAAATTGCAGGCAGATGTCAAAGAAGAAAAGCAACAATGTTCCTGGTCATCAGGGTGACTATAAGAAGGATCAAATTACCACGTAATAAATATAGCAGAGTAAGCCATGACCTCGTGTATGTTCTGATGCCTATAAAAAGGGCAGCTATGTATTGGTATTAATATGTACCAAGTAGAAAAAAAACACAGAGCAGTAGTTGAGAGAAAAGAAACAGAGCCGAAGCTCTTTGTTGAAAAAAAAATAGACAGCAGCCTTGTGTTTATGTCAAGAGTGAAAAAGCTGTAGCTTATTATTATTAATAATATATACAAGCGTGTGTTTGGTTTATTTTCAAAAGTTTAAATATTTGTGAAGTCCTTTGCGTTTCCAACAGTAACTTGGATCATTGCATGTGTTCTTTTCTTGATTCACATTTTAGTACTCACATTGTGCAAGGTATTAAGGCAGTTGACTTTCTTATATTAAGGATGTTGCATATAAAATAATATAAATGTTGCGTAGAAGATTTGAACTTGGTGAAAAATCTCATGAGCCTTAGGTAATTACCAACAAAATCTTAAAAACTGTACATGTAAAAATCTTCAAAAAACCTTTATCACATATATATAATTGTACAGATCATTCAGTTTAAGACATAAAATTGTTTCTCCTTTTCATAATTATTTCCATTTACCTTTGAACAACAAATTTGTAATTGTCATGGAGTGGAAGAACTATGTTTTTTGGTCTGCAATGATAAGTTTGATTTCGCTTGTTTGGCTCTTGAGAAGGAAGAATAGTTAGAGACGTTCCAAGCTCCCTCCTGGTTCAAAGGGATGGCCAGTGTTTGGCAATCTTTTCGATCTTAGAAGCTTGCCACACAGGAGTCTTGAAGCACTAAGACAAAAATATGGTCCATTTGTGTGGTTAAAACTTGGTTTTTTCAACACCCTGGTGCTTCTTTCGGCTGGTGCAGCCAAAAAGTGTGGATGAACTGCTGTCATGGATTGATAATGAAGTGGAAAAAGGTGCAAGCGGCGGACTTGTGCTTAGACACGTTGTGTTCCCAGCATTATTTCACATGATTGGTAATCTCACACTATCTCGGAACTTGGTGGATCCACAGTCAATGATTTCCTCTGAATTTTGCACGGCTATGGATAGTGTCCACGAGTGTGTTGGCTGTCCCAATATATCCGACTTATTACCGTGGCTTAGAAAGCTTGACCTCCATAGAATAAGAAGAAAGATTGATTGTAGTTTAGGAAAAGCCATCGAAATTATTTTAAAATTTGTGAAGGACAGTGTGGAACAAAGAAAACAAAAGCCGAATTTATCATCAAAGCAGAAGATGGACTTCTTGGATGTGTTATTAGATTATAGGGGTACCGGAAAAGATGTAGCAGTCAATCTATCAGAGTACCAAGTCACAATTTTCCTAATAGTAAGTTTAAGCAGAGTTATCGTTGTCACAGCAACAATAAAAGTTTTCTGCAAAACACTGCAGTGTAAATATGCCCAATATTGTTGCTGACAGCATTTACAGCAAAATGTGCTTATAAGGTTGCGAAAACTGATAACAACTATACATTTATAAAAAGTGGATAAAATGTGTGCAGGAAATGTTCTTCACCGAATTAAGAAAGATGATCATGAAGGCCCTTTCCAGAAAACCTCGTACAAGTCATACCAGCATCCAAGGTTCTTGCAAACATATCGATTTGTTTGAGAGATCAGTAGGTCAACTGGTCAAAGCAAATTATGCCATAATATATCTAAATAAACAAGCATTTCAAACTAAACCATTGGATGAAGAGCTGGCTTGTGCGAGATGTAAAGCCCCAATACTGATAAAAAAAATCACATCTTGATACAAATTCTTTAAACTCTCATTAAAACAAAATAAACAGCTATTGTGACTATTTTATTCTGATAGTCACAGTAAAAGGTTATTTTTAACCATGAAAATTATACTATTCTGCGTGATCAACCTACATACCATCAACTAAGGAAGAATTAATCCTTAGTGACCTTTTTTTTCAGAATTATAACAGACATAACAATTACCAAACATGATATGAATAATACCACAAAACTTCAGACCCAAAGGTTTTAATGTTATTAAAACTAATACCTGGCCCGTGCTACGTACCGGAATAAACTTCGTACAGTTTTACTATTAAAGAAAAAATCTTCTTAATTTAATGATACCACGATTTTGGTACATTCTTTTTCAAAATTGAGCAACAATGAACCATCTCGTGATAAAACTTTATACTGAAGAAAGTCCTTGGGTAATGATTATCATGGTAAAGATAAAATGATAAAGGTAAGATGAGTAGAAGCATTCACAATATATACTGAAAAATTTGCATTACCTGTTAAAAGGGAGACTATGAAAATAGAAATGTAATATCTAAGGGAAAAAGAAGAAATGGAATAAAATGTTGGTGAACACGGTGATTAAATATTTTTAAGATTTATGCAATTTATATTGGAACTTGGCCAAATACTTTCTGCTATGCACTTCTTAAATTCTACGTATTAATAACATAACAATTAAAATAGAGTAACCTTCTAATGAGAAAGTAATTTATCTTTTCAACTAAATATGTCACCGTTTATTAAAAGGGTACTTAATTAGTTGTTTTTAGTCAGGTACAGAAGGGGCCACAGCCACGTCATGTTAATTCCGCCCAACTTATAACCAACCAACTAGGTCAAAACCGACTAAACATCAGATGCAGTGGGGGCTAAATCCACGTAGTATCATTTCTGACCAACTCATAATTGACTAGCTACATCAAAACCGACCAAACGGACAAAACCGACCAATTCATTTCCTACTGATGTTGTCATTTCCGACCAACCAGATTTAATATATATATGTATATATATTGAAAAAATACTTTATATTACGATATAAATTACAAACAATTTTTAAATGTTATGAACTAGAAATATATCACTATATTACAAAATAACATTATGAACGAGCATTTCACTTTTTATATAATTACTTTTCACTATTAAAATATTAATAAACATTAGTTAACCAAAAATATATATTATGATGATTCAAAAAATGTGAAATTTTTATGTAATGGCTGTTTATAAGATGTAAAATTCCCGTGACAAAATAATAAATGAAAAAAAATTATGTATTAATTAAAATTTATTAATAAACTTACATAACCACGAATGCTGAACTTTATGATTTGGATTTAGTTTGTAAATTTAGAAGTTAAATTAATGTTTTATAGTTTCTAATTTTTGGAAAAATAACTTAGCTATTCTAAGGGTACGAATGTAAACATACATAGTTTAAATATATTTCCTCAAAATGTTGGATTATTTATATGTTAAATATGCACTTACAGTAAAAACTAACATTGAGGAATCGTATAACGAATAAATAGTGAATCATATCCGTGGATTGTGACATCTTCTAGTGAAGAATTCTTTTATAATAAAAATTATTATTTAAATAAACTAATATTTTAACATACATACAGTTGGATTATTCAAACGACTAGTTCAATCCTAAAATCTCAAGATAAATAAATTTATTTTCTTAGTAAATTTTGAAAATATTACTAAAATATATTTTGACATCCACACGGTGAAACACCATTTGTTATGAGGGTCTCAACTATTATGAAGCCAACAGCATTCAAATGGCCCAACAAATGCGATATGGTCAAGCAGATGACTTCAGGTGACTTTTTTATGTTTTTGTGAAGGCTAAGGTCGCGAAAGTAATGACCAAGGTGATGCATCTTGACATCCATATGTTGGATTTTCGAGAAGTTTTTTAAAAAAAATTGAAATATCAATTCATTAAACCAAATACATTGATCATGACATTCATACGGTTGGATCGCCGAGAAATATTTTTTTAATAAAATTGAAACACCGATCTGGGACGAAACACTTGTTTGAAGTATTAGTCAAATAATTGCTTAACTATTAAAATCTAAAACTAAATAAGTTTATTTTTTCTAAAACTTTTGGAATATCACTAAAACATATAGGCATTATTGACATCAATTTATTAAACATATTATGACTGCAAAATAATTTTAGAGTATCTAAATTATAACTATATCTCAAGNAACTACATAGCTTATCTTTAAAATAGAATATTTTTATTGAAATTATGTTTTTAATATTGATATTCTTAAAATTAATTATAGATAAATTAGCTACTTGAGTGATTTCGGTGTCCACCATCTTGAATTTTTTTCTTAATATGTCAATCCCGCCTATATTTTTTCACTAAAAATTGAAACCCCCGCCTTCTAGTTTTATAAGGTACTAGTCAAAACAAAACAGCTTACACAATCAGCTAAAACATAAGAGACATATATAATAAAAATCAAGAAGCCACAAAACAAATCCATATGGATATATACACAAATTGATATGGGTATAGATGAATATGTAATTAAGCAAAACAATATGTATTTGTTTAGCACTGTAAAGTGGGAAAATCAATGTAGAATCAACCAGTAGAAGCAATATCAAGTGAAACAAAACAAACCAATCAAATATAGGCAGAGCAGTGTAGTTATATTTACAGTAGAAAGGATTCAATTCGATTATGAAGAAACTAAGAAATTGATGTCAATTGCAGATCGGCGCAAGTGTATAAAACCCTAGAGCTGGAACTTGGTGTGACATGAAGCGGAAAATCTGTGTTGAACAAAACTGTTTGGCAAGTAGCTTTTTTAGTTAGCTTTTTGTATAGATAAGTTGAAAAAGCTCCTTCAAGTAGTTTTTTCAAAATTAGCTTTTTGGGACCAAACAGGTATTTTAAAAAGCTAACTACCAAACACTATTATTAGAGGTTTCATTTGGTCAAACCTCTAATTTGGTTCAAAAAGCTATTTTTTTGTCAAAAAGCTAACTTTCAAACAGGGCCTATACAATTTAGAGCTATTTTTTTGCCAAAAAGCTAACGGGCCTATATACAATTTAGGGTCCTGGTTAGGGACCATTTATCTAACAATCAACAGTTGGATCAGTTTTTTTTAACGATCAGGATTAAAAAAAAAGCTCTAACTCCTCTGTAATTCATAGCGGAGTGGGTAAAGAGAGTTTTGGCTCAGCTGAAAGTTTTGGCGGAGTGAGATTAAGCTCCGCCCAAAATTCGGATAGAGAGGTGACTTGCATACATCTGACTTAACCTACATGTGTATATGTCTCATGTTTATAAGAAAAAAATATAGATAAACAAATTTAAAATATGCACTATTTAAATAAAAAAATATTAAAAAATTGATAATTTATCGAGAATAGGTAGAAATTTGTAAAATAATATAATTTTGTTTTATAAATTTTATAATAAAAGAAGTACCACTATTTAAACTATTTTTAAATACATATTTTATGTTTATATTTATTTTTGTTTTTTTGTATTTAATTTTTTTGTTATAATTGTCTCCTAAATATATTAGATTTTTTTTAGTATTTTCATGTTTTGTTATTAATGGTAATAGTCACTATAAAATATTACATTAAATATAAAATTTTAAATCCCTACTTATTAAAAGAATTTATAAATTATAAATTTTGTTTAAAATGTCACAGAGAATTAGTACTTTTCTCTACTTGTTTTCTGAATTTATTTAAATGAATAATTTTCCTATTTGTGTTTTACGTGTGAAAATACAACATAAATATTTTACTATTACACGTATTATACATATTAGTGACATTTCAAATAAGAATTTATAATTTATAAATTCTCTTACTAAGTTGGGATTTATAATTTTAATAACAATATACTATTAATAACAAAACATTACAAAATACCAAAAATCTTTAATATATTAAGAGACAATTATAGCAAAAAAAAAAAAGAAAAATATAAAATTAAATATATATTTGAAAATAGTGAAACATCTTATATTATACAATTTATACAACAAAATTAGTAAGATTATATCATCTTATAAATTTCTACCTATCCTCAATAAATTATTAATTTTTTTAATATTTTTTTATTTCAATAATTCATATTTAAATTTGTTTATCTCTGTTTTCTTTCTTATAAACATCAGACATATACACACGTAGGTTAAGTCAGATGTATGCACCTGTCTGTCTGCGTTAAAATTTTGGGCGGAGCTTAATCTTACTCGGCCAAAAACTCTCTTTAACAGCTCAGCTATAAATTATAGAGGAGTGATAGAGCTTTTTTTTTAACAATCAATTGTTAGAGAATTATAGAGGAGTGATAGAGCTTTTTTTTTTAATTAGAGACCAGGACCCTACAGTTTATAGTTTGATTTATACTCCTCTGTTTTTAATATTTGACGTTTAGACTTTTGGCACAAATCTTTAGGTGCTTTGACTGGATAAAATTTAAAAAATAATAATTTTAGCTATCCGCTCAAAGCACCGTGCTAAAAGTCAAAACATCCAATAACAGAGGGAGTATCAAGTACTGGGTTTAATTGATGTATTTGATTTTTGTGAATTCAAGTAAGGTTTTAGCTGATTTTATATCCGTGCAGCTTGCATAAATGATAGTTCGTGTAATTCTAGCTATGTCCTATTTTATTTTATTTTTTGACGAAAGCTATGTCCTATTTAGTTTGTCTCTAGCTATATTATTGATACATACCCTTTTAAACATATGTTTGTTTTTGGAAAGAGTCTTGCTTGAATTCCTTATTAGTAGACTCTAATTATTGATACATATATGCTAAAAATGGGGAACATGGGAAAAACAATTGAAATGGATACTCTGCAATGGCAGATTTTGCACTTTATCTTGCCCATATTATCTGTCTGTCTATGAATTATATAATCTAATTATGTTGCATATTGTTCTTTCGTAATTTTCTACTTGATTCTTTCACAATAACTTTTCTAAATACATTAATGAATTTTGGCTGATTAGTGAATTAAAATCTTTTTTTAGAAGGGAGCATTGCAAGCAGAAGAGGAATGAAACGAGGACGGAAAAAACTCAGGTCTTTGCCTTAAATTTAAATTTTGGCCATTGAATATATCCTTCTCATTACCTGAAATTTTGTATTTGTCAGACAAGCTGGAAATCAGATCCATAGTGCTGCTGACATGATTGAGAGAGAAGCTGCAGGTACGGGTTTAGTAGAAGACAACGTGTCACAAAGTTGTTCATTTATATATTTTTTAAGACTTTTGTGGTTTTTGATTAGGAGTGGTAATATGGCATGCATTTTTATTCTCACTATAGGCTTAAAAAGAATATCCTCAAACAGCTACCTAGAAGAGAAGCATCATCGATTCAAATCAGAAGTTTTTAAGGTTGTTGTGCTTGATATCTATTTTAGATTTTCCTCACATGCTAGTTTCTTAATTTCTTTCAAGCATGTTTTTGCTATAGATGTGAAATTGTGCTAAAGTGTTAGTCCTATAAATTGTGTTAAAGTGTTCGTCTTACAAACTATGTGGAGGCAAGTTCTTCTAGTTTCTGCATAATACTCTTTTATTTTGTATCCATATTCGGTCGAATGTCCTGCCACTTGAGGTTGGTTTTAGACCTTATATTCAGGTTAGAAAGCAAGTAATGGTATTAATTAGTACGTGTCTAATCGAAGGATGAATCCCTGGGGAAATTTGCATCGCACGGAAAATGTAATATTTTTAAAACAGTTTTATTTTATTGTTTTGTGTTTTCATTCACTTTGATGTGTTTATGACAAATTATATAGAATTATATATCATTTAATGAACAACTCCTGTGGGATGACAAAGAAAATATTTTTCTTTTTTCCACTGGACTGCTGAACACACCAGTTCTGCAAGTAATCTTTATTTTGTGGTTGTCAAAATGAATACAGGAAAGAAGTCAGGGAGGTGGCTCAGACACTTGATACATACTACTACTGATATGTACTTGAAAGTTCCTGTCAGGTATGACTGCTGAAAAACTACTGATCTACAACGAAACTTGTAATTACATACATACCAGATACTATATACATTGTATAATCATTCTAGGTATCTATATAAAACACAGACAAAGTTAGTAAAGTAACGAATCTCCTTGCCTTGATACATCTTTCGGTAAAAATATTTATGAATAGTGCGTGAGAGCAGAGGCAACTTCAACACTGTGTTCTGTCTGGATGTAATCATTTAAGTATTAGGAAGATAAAACATTCTAACTTTCGAAGAACATGTGTACAGTATTATTCAATGATATTTATAGGTATATTTATTGTTTGCAGGCAAACGAGGATGCAAATCAAGAAGTCATGGATGAGGAAAGCTCTGAATATGGGAGTTTGGGAGCGAAGATAGTGCAGGTCACGAAAATGATGACCATGGTGATGCTAAAATGTAATTTGCAGGATTGAACATGCTTTTTGTTTACCTATTTTCATGCCAACACTTAAGTTAACTGGTTAAGTGAGATGCAACTTTTGTATTGCTTTGTTTTGCAAAGTCTAATGACTTAAATTTGCTGATGGGAAGTGGCTTTTGTTTTGAGTAGTTTTGGTACTGAACTTTAGTAGTTTATGTTTCCTTTTGATATGTATGTAATGGTATGATCATGGATGGTAAACTTTGTCGGTTTGTAATGTATGTTGTGTTGATTTTTATTTTAAGAAATTGGTATGGCTGGTTTTCTAATTATTTTGTTAAGGTTTATGGTTTTAATGGTTTATGATTTTAGTGGTTGATGCTTTTAACTTTCAGTTTATGATTTGATTTGGTATAGTTGCAGGTGGTATTAGTTTTCGTATAGCAGGCAGGTTGCAGTAATAATAACGTAAAACATACCAATTTTTTTCACCTAAATTTTGCCCAGAAAACTATCCATATGCAAGTCATTACTGACCAGTTTCTGGTTTAAAACCTGCCCAGAAATCCGACCATCGTCTTGAGCATTGGTCGGTTATAAGTGGTCAGAAAAAGGGTTTGTACATTACTGACTGTACCATTTCTAACCAATAATAGTAGGTTTTAAAATGACGTGGTAACAACTCAAAACTCACTGTTTAAACATTATCGACCACTATTTACCTACCAAGAGTAGTAGGTTATAACGTGACATGGCAGTTAACACGTGGCTGCCAAGTCATATGTTGGGCCAAGCAATAGACAAGTGGATTGACATAACCGACCGGGTTTATTGGTCGGAAGGTGGTAGGAAATGACCGTGATAACCGACCGAATGGTCATTTACGACCAGACTTTAAGCGACCGCCGTTACTGGTCGGAAATCAGTCGAAAATGACCACTTTTCCGACCATTTTTGGACATTTCCGACCATTTTTTGTGGTCAGAAATGTCCGCTTTTCTTGTAGTGACAGTTATGCACCTTTTTTTTTTTTAAATCCAAAAAACTCAAACAAAATAAGTTTAATGGGTTACAAGCTTATTCTGAAGTCTTTAATAGTTGCAAGGAAAATACTAAAATAAAACTAACAATGTCAAATATTCGAAAATGAAACTCTTGCATACTAACTTGTACTCCATACAACAATAACAAAAATCAGGCAGAGCAGAATACTTAGTATTTGTAGTCCTTGACGTGAAGGCTCTCAGATGCACCCTCGCTCAAAGCACTGCTACCCTGGTATATCCCAAGGGTTGCCTCTGAGTTGGCCTTGCATCT
>PHNY01127081.1:1938-16051 GCA_003724115.2 Anethum foeniculum | reverse complement strand
TATTAAGTATCGACATTCACCTAATTTTGATTGTTACTGTAAGTATAAAAAATCATAGGTCCAATATATTCAGAAGGGGTCAAACTTCATATATGTGCATTTTTCTTTTGTTTTTCTTAGTTCATCAACTTCTTCACTAATTATAGCAACTGCAATTGCAGATAATAAAATAAATATAAGTTTTTTAAAAGCATGCTAGCTTAACCAAATTAATTTCTTAAGGAGCTTGTGAAATTTAAACATTATCAGAAAAAGTAGCATCTTCAAAGAGAATGGCTCATAGTAGTTTTTTACTTTTTGGCTCATAGTAGTATTTTACTTTTTTTAGTCTTATTTGATTAGAGTAGGTACTCGTGGAAGAAGAATAGCATGTTCAATTCACAAATTTCCTTCTCACCTATTTCAAGTTAAATTGTCTCTGATTTATTTATGCAGTTTTAATCCTGTTAAATTTAACTTTCGAAGTAAAGTAATCTAAGGTATCCATGTTATAACATTTCTTTTTATGTACGCTTTTTAATTACATTAGTGTGTAAACATACAGTTATAGTTGCACATATAATCCGAGCACTTTCCAGGCATTCGAAAATTTTTAATCATCAAAAGTTATAGATAATAATATGCAGAAAATTATAAAAATAGACAGAGAAGAATGTATGAAGAACAAATAATTAAAAAAGAGATATATTCACACAATAACAATTGATTAAGACGTTCAAGTGAAATGATATATACCGCAGTTTACGATGGTTGATCAATTCAATTAAAATTATATGTTTAATATCCTAAAAAGTTAGACAAATAAATGTAAGTAACAAATATATTAAAGATATATAATCATAGAAATACAAAATTAATACAAACATAAAATTAAAAAGAAAATGCATAAATGAAGAAACATAAAAAAAGGATGAGAGATTTAGAAATTTAATATAAGTAAAACATTGAATCGAATTAAAGAATTAAAGATAAGATATACAAAAACTAATTAAGTATCTGAATTTATTTATTTTTTTAAAAAAAGATAACTATAAGTTATACATATATTGGGCCAATATTCTAGATAGAACTCAGTACTCTCGTAATCAATAATAAATATTAAATAAATTAATAATATATCTATACTATTATAAGATAGTCCAAATATTGAAAGTTTCGGTTCTAACGGTTTTTTGTTTCTGTTCATTTAATAATAATTATTATTCTTACTAATTACTAACTAATTATCTTTTTCAACTAAAATATCAACTACCTTTTTCAACTAAAACATGTTAATTGCTCTATTTTTTTTCCATCTAAAACATCTTTTTTGCTAAATATATCACGAGCAAGTCTATTTAATAAAATAATAATTGTATAATTGTTAGTAACTAACCAATCACATTTTTCAGTTATAACACATTACCTTTTCTATTAATAGCCCTTTTTACTCGTGGTTCTGCAAATTTGAACAACTTTGGTACAAGGGACTTATTTTTAAGTTAGTTGAAATGTTAATGTTACAAGTGTGTAATTTATCCCTAGTCAGAGGTGTTCTTAGGAGCCATCTGTTAAATATGAATGAAAATATCTGAATAGTTCAAATTTCTGAATGATTAATAAATCTGAATATGATTGAATAATATATTTGATCAAAAAATTCCTGAACCACTAAAAAATTATATATACAAGTACACGGTATCATTTCTCAAGTCTAGAACTTGTCTTGGATCTCTAATGGTTCCATAACAAATTTTGAAATAATTAATCAAGATATTAATATTTTATAATTTTGTTAACATACTTGTTTTTTTCTTGAGAAGTATTGAATTTTAATTAAAAAAAACCAATATTTATCGATTAATGCTTGTAATTTTAATAAATATGGGTCTCAAGGTTAAAAAATTATTGCTATAAAATAGTACATATCCCAATTTACAATTACAATAAAAAATGCATGAGTACAGGTGTTAGTGCGTGATAGGTGTTAAAACATAATGTTAGGTCCAAAAGGTACATACAAAGGAGGGATGAATGTATGTTCTTCGTTTTCGAAACTAAAAGTATCGTAATATTATACTCGAAACGAAATAAACAAACACAAGTGATTCCGGTGTCAATATTCTTTTATTAAGAAATAGTAACCTCAAGGGTTTTGCTTACAAACACCAAATATAAAGATTTGATGAAACAAAATGATTCAAGCACACTAATCTATACAATGAATAAACAAGTGCTTGAACTTCTCTCAACAAAAGAAATAATCCGCTAATGATTAAAGATACAATGACAATTATTGAATTCCTTTAAATAAAGAGCTACAAGAAAATGTAAGACTTTAATTGGTGTATAGAAAATTGGGCATGATCTCTCCTTGTCAAATCAATGAATAATAAAGATTTGATTCTAATCTACAAGAGCTTCGCTTTCAATACGTAGAGAGAGATATACATACAAAATATTCTGATTTGATTATATAGATGGTAGGTGGTAGGTGGATAGACTTGAAGATGTGGCACGTTGTAGTCCAAGTATTTGAATTGAGACAACTATTCGTGGTGCCTGTATTCACTCTGTAGCTTCCTGACTTGATTAAACATTAATATATAAAGTAGTGGCGCCCAGAGTATGTTTTCATGACTTAGAAATTTAAATAAAATCAACTTGTGGCGCCAAGAATGAAGCTAGAGGAGTGTGGTGGTGCCTAGGAAGTTTTCCAAGAGACTAATACTTGATTTTATCCAAGTATGCTAACATGTGGCACCTAAGGTGTGTTGAATAGCTTTGGTGGCGCCAAGAACCAAGCCTTTTGACTTAGTTTCTTAGCTAAGAATTCTTGGTTGCGCCCATAAGCAAAGGACATGGACATGTGGCGCCTATAAGCATGTTTAGGACTTAAAGATATCAACAAAGTCAACAAGTGGCGCCTATGGTAATGTAGAATAGTAGTGGTGGCGCCTAGAGCCATAAGGAATGCACTTTTGACTTAGTTTTCTCATCCTTTACTTGTGGTGGCGCCTACTAGTATAAAGAAGACATTTTGTACTTAGTATTTCTTACATACAAGAGCATGTGGCGCCTACTTATCGCCATGTGCATCCCTAGTGGCACCTATAACTTCCAAGAGTAGAGTTTGACTTAGTTTCTGGAGCCCTTGTTCACTAAAAAGTTGTTCCATGTTCTCGTCTTCTCATTGAGTCTTCGTACAAACCATATGACGTTCTTCTTAGATACGAACTCTCACTTAACAATACATCAAATGACAATACTTAGTTTCTCTTCAGATCACTGACGCCTAGTACAATTGGTCTGGTTCACAGACAACTAGTTCCGCTCTCAGGCCTTCGTATCATAAACTCTACAAATAATTGTTAAATCTTCTACCGTATACAATCAACTTCACTTATAATCCTTGAGGTCTTCATACTGATGATACCAACCGCTATGAATGACTTCAACCTTATTACTCTGTTGCCTGAACATGTTAATGAACTTCATACGGTCTTTTGTTGAAGAAATCTTCACTGCAGCTACTAAGACATTTGTGTATATACTATAACTTCGATCTGTACTGATTCTTAGTAGAACATAGTATTATTTTCAAGTCTTGGTTCTATATTGAGTTATCCAAACCAGCATTAATGAGATAACATATCCAACTTCAATCTTGCTCAACAATCTCCCCCTATTTGACTGTTAAACCTGATTGTCAAATAACCATAGAGAAGCAACAGTTTGGAGGATAACTCAACTAAATCCAAAAATAGATCTTCAATCATCTTCTAAACGTTCAGCTTTAGACTTGTAAATAATGTTATCTTATATCTTCTGCATCTTCAATAAACCTTCAGCTTCAGCAGAGAACTTATTCTTCTCTCCCTTAAGTAAAGTTGCACACGGATACGTTTCTTCAAACTTCCTTATATCTCCCATTCAGGTGAAACTCCCCCTAAGTTGAACTTCCCTTCCAGATTAGACATAACGAACATTTCCACTATACTTCTTCAATCTTCAAGCTCAAATACTGATGCTGCAAGGGCTATCTCCAACTCTCCAAAGAAGAGAAGAACACAAAGGCCTAAGGATAAAGGTATTGTGATAACGGATGTCAGCATAACAAACTCTGACAGACCTGTAACTAGGTCTTAGGCTATTCTTCAAGTTGACAGGAGGGATAAGGGGAAACAGAAAGTTGGGGAAGTTCCATATGAATCTGCTAAAATATATATTGATCCTATATTTGGGAAGCCAGAGACATGTTGAGTTGAAGCAGGGGATGATGAGAAGGAAACTGAAGAGGAAGCTCAGTTCCAAGTCAGCAAAGGAAGAAGAAGAAGAAGAAGAATGATCTCGGGTGCTGATTGGGCTGAGAAGCTACAAGACAAGACCTCAATCATTGACATTGCTCAAATTAAAGGCATAAACACTGATATACAACATCTATCAATCTCTGACAATGCTCAAGTTGATGTTACATGAAACACAAATCTTATCTCCTGATATGTCAAATCCTGATGACATAAACTCTTACACAAATCCTGATGGAGGAGATGCGATAAACCTGAGGTTGATCTCTCACAACTATCAGCTTCTGAAAAGAGAAAATTGTTATGGAAGAACAAGTCAGCACCTCCTGCAAGGAATGTTGAGTTATGGAAGAAGGTATATAGTGACAAGGTGCTTGCAAGGCAATCTGGAACAAGGGATAGACTTGGTGTGAAAGGTGAGAGGGTATATCAAGGCAGTGCTCTGAGTATCAAAGATCCTACAGCTCTCACTGATGAATTAGGTGAACAGGTTAAGTTGAAGCATCTTGAAAAGTTGGTGTATGTTCTTGTCGTTCTTGATCACTTTGATAGGAACACACTTAAGGAGAAGCTATTATACATTTTGGATTCTGGTAAGAGACTCGGGGTATCTGAAGAATATGTACTGATTGAGTCTTGGCAAAAGTTGGAATATGTGCTCTATTTGCTAAAAGTCACTAATTCAACAACTGCAAGATGGGTTGAATTCCTCAAGAAGCAAATCTCTCTCAAGCAGAGAGGACTATCAAACAATTCTACTTATCCATACACTCCAAGGTATGAACTCTATGATCACGCAATTGCTGATATGCAGAAAAGAGGATCTCAGATCACCAAGCTACTAGGAATGGATGTCATAACATTCAATCTAGATGGAAAGCTTGTTGGAGTTATACAGCTGGATGATCTATCAATGAGTAGAGCAAAAGTTATTGATCTTAGAGCTGCTATCTATTAGATTGATGATTCAAGGATATCAAGCAAAAGCTGGAGATGTATTTGAATATAGCTGAAGAAAACTAAGTTAAAAAGTTCTTTTCTGAAGCTTATGGATATAGAAAGATTGTAGATTAGTTTTTAATTCCATTTGTGTTGAGTTGTAAATAACTGTATTCTTGCATTTAGATATTTGTTTTGACATCATCAATTTAGAACTTGTTCATATATGCACATGTACAAGTTGGGGGAGATTATTAGATGTAAATTGATGATGATCAATATTTAGGTACTTATCAGTATTTAGACATATCAGAGTTTATCATCAGTGTTTGTCAGGTGACTTATCAGTGTTTAATATTAGCATTTGATATCAGAGTTTACCTGTCACATTCTATACAAGCTAAAAATAAGGAGATGATTTATCTGATTGAAGAAGTAGAGATGGAAAGGATATGTCGGTTCCTCAACATAGGGAATTAGCAGCAATCAATTATAGGATATATTCTGTACTCATTTATTAGTGGTAATCATATCAACTGTAATTGATTGTGTAACTCTGTGATATATAAACACGGATTAGGTTTACACTATATGTGTTAAATTATTATTTTATCTTTCGTGTAACCTAGCAGCTCTCAAGAATACTCATATATTCTTTGAGAAAGTACTTGTAATTTATCAACGGTTTTTATCATCAATATAAAAATTGTTCTTCATTTATTTGTGTTAATTTCGATTTGATTGTTATATACTGTATTCACCCCCCTCTACAGTATATCTGAGACCTAACATAGTCATTATTAAGGCCAAACAGATGTGGTGAATATTTTGTCTACAATTTTAAAACATGCTAAAATTTATCAATTTAGTTTGTCTTATACTCTTAAATAAAATGCCATTATTAAAAAAATAATAAAGCATTTTGGATAAATGGTTAATGACATGCTAAATAAGTTTAAATTACTTTTTATGTAAAGCGCAACCACCCCCACCCCCGCACACGCACACACACATGTGTTCATACTGAAATTTGAATTACAATTAAAATAATAACTAAAAATCAATTTCATCCATACATTTATTCTAACTCTACAAAATATCAGCCACATATATATTGGTATACAAACACATACGTCCATATAGTTTATAAATATGATCATCACTACTTCTATTATCATCATCTTAACCTCTAATAATCGTCTTCGATCTCATACACTATTTTATATAGTGTTCACCGTCGATCTACTTTTTCATAATCTTGATTTTTGCCTTATCAATCTTCTAATTCATAATTTCCATCATCTTTCAACTGATCTACTTCTTTATAACCTCCGTCTCATTCATCTGATCTCAAAATCTGTAATAAATCGCAAATCTTCATTACTAGTTAACCTGGTTAAATCACTGACTATGATTTAAAATTGATTTACCCTTTCAAACCATCGTCCCGTCTATCAGATCTCAAAATGTATATAAAATTAAAAAATTTCATCACTACCTGAGTTTTTCAAATTATCTCCCGTTATTTCAAACTGATCTACTCCTTTATAAACTCCGCCTTACCTTTCAGAACTCAAAATCTTTATCAGATCATCGTCTACATTTCGAAATCAAATTTATTTCTTTAAGGTAATTTTATAATTTATTTAAAGAAATTTGATTGATTACTAGCTTTTATTTAAACATGATTGTATGTGTGTGCAGCTTTTGATAAGCATGAATCTTATAATATTTTTTCCACAATATTTAATGTCACATGATAATGGTAATTAATTAATATATCAATTTCATTTTTTTTCGTGTTACATGAATTTAGATGCTGGATAACTAATTGAAAAAATAATGAAGAAAGTGCTCCAAAAAATCTTTCAATCGGACGCAAGATGTACAAGGTATGATTTAAATATATTTCAGTTTTTTTTATTTTTATGAATCTAAGTTACTTCTAAGGGTGTATGTTAATTTTTGAAAATTCTAGCAAAGTTTTTTGTCAAAATTAGATCGAAAAATAGGATTAGAGACAAGGCCATCTGAGTAACTCGTTTTAGTACTCATTAGAGTTAATCGAGTATCAGACTAATGAAACCGGTTTGTATCAAATAACCCGATCTAATTAAATATTTTATTTGAGTCGAACAAAATAAATTGTATATAATTGAAATTTAGATGGGTAAAAAGAATTTAGGTTGAATTTATTTATTTGGTTTAGAATTTGATTAAAAAATTTCTGAAGCAACCAAAACTATTACATGTTTTACATTATAGGATCGCTCATGATTATGCCCACGTCTCAATATTCTGCATATGTGTGTCTACTAGTCCCGATCCTAGTATGAAATTCAACATTGGCTTACATTTCTCAATGGAATTATGTGTAAATATGTGTCCATATCCCGTAGTCCAATGCACCCAACTGAGTACTATAGTAATTAACAACTAAAAATAAACTCACTTATTTAACCTTTAACATCTTTAAAGCGCATCAAATATAACAAATAAGATGATACCCTCACCTTAAGTACCATTTGGTGCTCGCATTTCATGCAGCTAAATACCTTTTATTCAGATATTTTATAAAAAAAATTCTTACTAATTCACCATATTATTCACATTTTTCTATTGATTTCTAAGAGATAAATGCAATTTTCATAACTTTTATTTATTAACTGTGGAGTTGTTCGCTATAAGTTGTGCAAATTTGGAAATTTCGAGATGAGGCTCCGACTTGAACTTTTCAATCTTTCATGATGATTTGCATTTTAGCCTATCCACAACACCTTGAAAAATATTCATGCATTACACGTGAAGTAACACTACACTCTTTGTTACTGTTAAACCACATTCCACACTAGTATGTTTCTAATATTCAATTGTTACAAGATTGCACACATTCCCTCGTGACAAGAAAAACTAAAAGCGGTAAAATTTTTTGTATTTTCTAGTTATAACGTAGTTGAGTATATCTATTCCCCCAAGTCAAATTTTTAGGTAGTCGATTACATGATTTTATCTACAATACTATTAATTCTCTTATAGGTTTTGATATTTGAGTCACCATGAATTTGATTTTGTCTTGTTATTTATGTACGTGTGCAGGGCTCGAAAGAATTTCTAAAGGAGGTGAACACACTTGGATGTTTTCAACACCTTCCTCTTTGTAAATTACTTGGCTTTCATGCACGTGAGGGAACTGAATGGAGGATGCTAGTGTATGAGAGGTTACATCATGGAAGCTTCGACATGCTTTTATATGGAAGATCGGATTGTCCTATTTTAGATTGGCTTGCAAGAATGAAAGTTGTTATATGTACTGCAAAAGGTCTACCTTCTAGCGTGAAGATGGACCTTTCCAGGTAAAATAATCTTCTATCTTTACCTTGAAAATTGCAATATATTTGAATGAGTTGGATCGACAACTTTATTAAAATTTGTCATATAGCTACATGGTGAACCAAGTTTCCATCTATTTGGTTATATAATGGGTGTTACTATTGCAGCTGCAAGGGCTTTGAAATGGGTGCCTCTGAGGATTTTATTATTAGTTCTTTTCCAGCCATGTTTCCTGTGTTCTGAATATATTCTGATTAATTTCTCATTAGTAATTACATGCTGATAATTTGGGGTCATCAGTTTACTTTGTTATATATTTACTACTTTCATTATGCAGCAAAAAGACTACTGACTGGATATTGAATATTGCAACTTTTGAGAGAAGAGCTAAAACATTTACACCAGTTTATGTTATATTTTTACTGCCTATGATAGTATTGATGGAACACAACGATGTTGGCATCACGGTGGCTTTGGCAATAAATAATATCAAGATATTATGGTATATGATCTTTAATCATGTCTTAGCATATTGTGTGAGCATGACAAATGTCTTCATCTAGATATATTTTGAAATCAGTCTTGCCGCCATGTTAGGTTATTTATGTCAACTATGAAAATAGAAATTTAAAAACTTATTAGAATTAAAAGCATTCAAACATATTAGTACTTCAAATTTATTAATTAAATAGTTCAATTTAAATTAATTCTTTTAGTTGTATTAAAATATTCCTGTTATAACAAGATGCTAATTGTGTTGAATCACAACTTTTTGTTCTGTGAATGTGTGCTATAAATATACAGAATACTTCATTTGATCATGTCTGATATATATAAGTCTAAAGGTAGAAATTTTAAGAAATACGCATAGTTCTATAGCTCGTAAACAATGTATGATAGACACTTACACTTTTACAATAGTTTGGTCATTTGATCCACGACAATAAGTTCATTTCTGATTCCCTTATTATTGTTCAAGCACCTTCTGAATATAGCGATGGAGCTGCATATATGTTGCAATTAGCCTTATCTTTTTCAAAGTGTTGAACCTGATCCTCCAAATACCATAGAGGATCAGTTTATAACAAATTTCGGTAAGACAGCCTTTTTAATTGAAACTTTTAGTTTTACATTATTATTTATCCTTTAATTTCCGTTAGCTGGTACAACACACTTCATGATTAAAAAACATGTGGGCGGGAAAAATGGTTCTGCTAGATAAGTTGCTCCAAAACTGAAGGAACGTGATTCAAGGGTTTTAATTTTTTTCACAGGTAGTCATTTATATGCGATGTTCTAATTTATTGATGTGTCTTGTTTTAACATCATATAATGTAGAAAGTGTAAATGTGAGTTACTGCTTGTCTTGCTTTTTTTCTTATTAATAAAAAGAAATTGTACAACTATTTTAGATAACATGACTATTGGACATACTGGAAGGAAGACTACTTGATGTATCAGATATATCCTTATTGTCGAATCGATGGAAACGTTGATGGTGATGATTGTGATGCATCAATTGATACCTTTAATAAGCCAAGAAGTGAGAAATTTGTCTTCTTATTATCAACTAGAGTTGGACGCCCTTGGAATCAATCTTGGACTACTGATATAGTTATATTATATGATATTCAATTGTAGTTGAACAATTTTGTTTGTTGCATCTTAAATTGAATTTGGTAATGATATATAGTAGTTATTTTGGTTCAAGATGTTTTGCTATCTATATTTTGTTAGTTTAGTTTTTTTGGAATCTAGTAGTTATTTTGGTTCATTTGACCACACAACTCGACAATGTGACTAAGCAAATCAACTTCACATACGACTGAAAAATGATGTACACGAGAAAGTATGACATTAATTGGAATCGAGTCAAAATACGATATTTTTAAAAATCGGTGAAAAGTCGGGTGAGACGGGATTAAGCGGTCGAATCGGGTCAAAAGTCGGTTGAATCGGTCAAAATTAAAAAAAAAATCTCCAAAAAAGACTTTTTTTAGAAAAATAAAATTTTAAAAAATAAATTATATATTAATTTATTAATATTGTATTTGGTGACAGGGTTACTGAACTATATGTTGCTATATCAGGAATTTTATATGTATAATAGTGTTAGTACATACTAATTTTTAAATACTAAGTAATAAGTAGTGAGCATTAGTCATAAACCACTTAAATATCATGTATGAACTAGTGATTTGTAGGATTTTTTTTTATAAATCTTACTATTTAAATATCAATATTGGAATAATCATATATGATTATTTTTGTAAATCTTGTGGCAAGTTGATGAAATTTACATATAATTATATATTATTATTTAATTAATTTAATTGATTCTGATTAATGGTCTGATTAATTAATCTGATTAATGACTGATTATTGGATTAATCACTACAAGGTTACTCTACCAAATAATGCCGATTTTCGAATTTTAGAACACTGGACAACTCTAATAGCGATTCTTATTATTTTAGTAACTTACTATTGTAATAATAATAATAATAAATGAAGAAGAGAGGAAGAAAGAAAGAAAAAAGATGTGTAAGATAGAAAAGGAATATAAATATTAAATTAATAAAATAAATAAAGCACGGTAGGACATCCTTTAATGAAAATTAAATTCTAATTTGAAATGTGAATTCTAACTTTTTAAGGCACTATCTGCAGGAGTTAGACAGGGGGACCCCCTGTCCCCATACCTCTTCATCATTTGTGCAGAAGGACTATCTGCTCTGATTAGAGAATATGAAGCTCGTAAGTTGCTATCTGGTATCAGGGTATGTAATAATGCCCCTAGTCTAACCCATATGGTTTTCGCTGATGACAGTTATTTATACTGTATGTTTTAGTGCAAACATGGACACTAACAGCAAAACAGATATTTGTGAGGTACTTGGTATGGTTGAAGTAGGAGATTGTAGTACTTATCTTGGATTACCAAATATGATGGGTAGGAAAAAATCTGTAATCCTAGGATTTCTGAAAGACAAAGTCACACGAAGGATAGAAGGGTGGGATGGTAGATTGATTTCTAAGCCAGGTAAGAAGTGTTAATTAAATCAGTGGCACAGTCGCTCCTCAGTTATGCAATGAGCGTGTTCCTTTTGCCATTGGAAATTACTAAAGACATCGAAAGATCTATATCCAAATATTGGTGGAGCTCGAAGCCAAACAATGGTAGAAGGATTCATTGGATGAGCTGGGACCGTTTATGCAGACATAAATCCACCGGAGGTCTTGGGTTCAGAAATTTTCGAGATTTTAACCTAGCTTTATTAGCTAAGTAAGGGTGGCGCTTTCTTACTAAACCTGATAGCCTGGTAAGTAAGGTATATAAAGTCAGGTACTTTCCCTCGAGCAATTTTCTGAAAGCAAAGTTAGGGAATAACCCAAGTGTATGGCGAAGCATCTGGGAAGCCAAAAATGTCATCCAGACAGGTGCTAGGTGGATGGTGGGTAATGGCAATGATATAGATATTCTGGGACAGCCGTGGTTGGAGGAGAATCAAAACCTTTATGTCACTTCAGAGTCTGAGACTCTTCATACTAATAAAGTCTGCTCTTTGATGACTTTGGACCGTAGTGAATGGGATTCTGATATCATGAATGACCTGTTCAATTCAAGAGACCAGGAGTGTATTAAACGAATACCTTTGAGGGGCAACATGGAGCAAGATGTCCTATACTGGAGCAAAGAAGCATCGGGTCTATTTACCGTCAAAAGTGCTTACCTTATGTTACAAGCTCAAAAAGAATTGTGGAGCATGGCTGACAACTCTAGTTTGTGGAAGAAAATATGGTGCTTAAAAGCTCCATCAAAAGCCTTGAGTTTTTTATGGAGATCTCTATCAGGTTGCCTCCCAGCCAATATAATGCTTAAACATAAACAAGTGGCAGTTCTAGGTTTATGCCTAGTATGTGAAGGCGATAATGATACCATTTTTCATTCCTTAGTTTGTTGCCCCTTCGCCTGGCAGTGCTGGTGGCAAACTTGCCCAGGTACTATGGTGATCCCGGGAAATTCTTTAGACACATGGATGGAGCGAACTTTAAACAGTTGTAGTATTAATTAAGGTGGAGTGATTGCCATGTTGAGTTGGGCAATATGGAAGGCTCGTAATGACAAGGTGTGGAGGAAAGTGAAAGCTTCAGTGAAAGGTGTATGTTCATCAACAATGCAGTACCTTATGCAGCGGAAGAATGCCCACAGTGAATCTTTTATTCCTGTTACTCAAGCGTTTAGCGAGGGTGATGGTGCCAGCCTTTGGGTTAAGCCACAAGGAGATAAAATTAAGGTAACGGTTGCTGTAGCAAATTTTACTGAGCAACATGCTTATGGTATTGGGATGGTGGCTCGTGATTTAGCTGAAGAGTTAGTTCAGGCTTTATCGAAAGTATTTCCAGGTAATGTAGCTCCTGAGCTAGCAGAAATCATAGCCATTAGAAAAGCTCTTAGCTGGATAAAAGACAAATCAGGGAGGGAGGTGGAAGTGTAATCTGATTGTCTGATGGCCATCCAAGCTATCAGAAGTCATGTAGCTATGATCTCTCCTTTCGGGCAGGTAGTCACAACTTGTCGTCGTTTGCTTGGCGAGTTAAGAACAACATCGTTGTTATTTATTAAACGGTCTGCTAATGAGGTTGCTCACTATATGACGAGGGAGTCTTATTCTTTTCCAGATCGAGTTTTTGATGGGAGAATTGTTTCTATTGAGTTTTTGAATATTTTGCAAACTGATTTGGTTATCTAATATAACAAACTTTACGTCAAAAAAAACACAGGTAAGAGCACCATTTTTAGGAAATAATCCTAAATTTTAGCTAATGACATTACATAGTATGTGTGGAATTTCGTATCAGCAGCTTTTAATAGGAATAAGTTCTAGAGCACTTAACTTCTTGTGTTTGGCAACAGAGTTTCTAAACCCACTTTACTACTAAAATGTTAATAAGCTTCAACCGTGTTGCTACGTACTTTTTACAATCATTCCCGCTTATTTCTAAATTTAATTTATTTTTCGTTTATCATATAGTTAGATTTCTTTTTGCTTTTTTTTTTTTGCTATTCTTCCGAGCATAATTACTCCATCTCTTCTATTACATAAATTATTTGATTTTTCTGCATGTAATTATGAATACTTTGATTATATAGTTAAAATTATTAATTTTTAAACTTTTTTTGTTGAGTAAAATTTGAATGTAACAATTTTTATTCGAAAGAATATAAATCTTTACAAGTCAAACCACTTAAAATCAATATCTTAATATATATAAAGGAAAACCCACAGGAGTTTCAGAATCATCCGAATTATATTTATCAATTTTTCTAGAGCTCCTGTATATTAATTCATAATTTCCTTATTTACATTTGAATATTTAGGGAAGTCAATAATTATAAAAACAATCCTATTTCAAATATAAAAATTAATTTAAATTTTTCTTATTTACATTTAATTTTATGGGAAAGTCAATAAATATAAAATTCAATCCTATTTCAAATATGCTCCTGTATATTAATTCATAAAAATTAAAATTTCCTTATTAACATTCGAATT
>PHNY01127019.1:0-10470 GCA_003724115.2 Anethum foeniculum | reverse complement strand
TTCCGAAAACTATTTTTAGGAAAAAAATTCCTAAACATTTTTTCACGAAAACTTTTTCCTAGGTGATTTTTTTTCAAAAAAAAAATTCCAGAACTTTTTTCATTTTTCATTCCATTCCCTAAAAAAAAGTATGGCAAGTGAACGCAGGAATGGAATAATCATTCCATTCCTTCTCTATTCCATTCATTCCCCATTCCATTCTTTCCATCATTCCATTCCCGTCTCATTCCATTCCTTCAAAGTGAACATAACCTAAGTGATTCTAATTGAATCCACTTTAACGACAACGCTTACTTGAGGAAACTGACATCTAAATACTTTGTTTACAAACAAAATTTATTTCCTTTTACTACCTAATATTTGACCTTGATGCCATTTATGAAAATTGCTATAACTTGAGCGACGACCCACTAACTCTGTAGGATTTTTCAGCAACTCCTTTTGCATCATTTAGGTGCATATATGTTGTAAGCATGACCGATATAATTTATGGAAAAAAAAAAGGAAAAAGGAAAAAGGAAAGCAAGAACTTAGCATACAATTCTGTTGCGCATGTGCAGACATTCATAAACCTGCAATTCAATACTCCCTCTGTCCCACTAGGTTCTTTACGTTATTTTTTGGCACGTATATTAAGGCTTCTATATAGTATAGTTCCATAATTTTAATTTTTTTTTTTCCTGAATAAAAGTTTGACATTTAAACTTTTATATAAAAAAAGAAAAATTTTAAAAAACGTTACGAAACTATACTTTATAAGAGCCTCAAAATACGTGCAAACAGTGAATGTAAAGAATCCGGCGGAACCCAGCAGGTTGTTTACGCTGGGGGTGGGAATGCTTAACACGCATTTTAAGGCTTATAAAAAGAATAGTTCTATATATTTTTTTGGAATTTTTTTTTTCTGTATAAAAATATAATAGTTTAACTTTTATTCAGAAAAAGAAAATTTTAAAAAATAAATTATGAAACTATATTTTATAAGAGCCTTAAAATGCGTGTCAAGTGCACGGTTCCCAGCGTAAAGAATATGATGGGACAGAGGGAGTATAAGACTAGAGCGCCAACCCCTCCCTCTACCTCTTTAAACAAAGAAGAAAGAGGAGGGCTGGGCTGCTACAACCATTGCTTTTTATCTGTTCATATTGCACATACAGCTAATATCTCACGCTTTGTGAACTTGTGATTGGCGGGAGTCGATGATTTTTACATTACAAACGGAGAACTAACAACTCTCCTCGCTCTAAATTTCCATTTTTTTATGACATTAAAAAAAAATACTAAAATTTTATTATTATTCGAGGATAGTATGTTATCTAGGAAATCGAGTGATTTCTTCTTTTTTGTAACTTTACTTTAAAAGTATCTATAAATACTGTCGAGAGACGAAAAATATTTTAATTTTTAAGAACTCAACGGGACCTATCGCTTAAATTATATTGGGAATCTCGTTGAAATCTTATTCTACATGGATCTTATTGATGAGTTCTTACATCATTGCTACAACGTAAGAAAGATCAATAAATCTTGGCGTACATACTTAATACACTACAAATACATTATTACTGTGTTTTTAGGATGACACATACCCACTTTTTTGTTAAAAGAATAAATCTTGGCCTACATACTAAAACATTGACACCTACCCACTTCTTTGTTAAAAGAATAAATCTTGACATACATACTAAAACACTGCCAATACACTACCGATCTTTTAGGATGACACATAACCTACTTAATGTGGAGATTGCTCTTATAAATTAAACTTGTATGAGATAGTTTTGTATACTTAAACAAAATTTTAATATTCTATCTCTATATTTATATTTATAATTTATTTTCACCTTGTACTAACTTAGTAAACTATATGATATAGTTAAATAAATTTTACAAGATCAGTCAAAATCCTGTAATTTTATGAATAGTTAAATTTTAAAATTGGGCAAGTAATTAAAAATTTTCATTATTAATATGTAACTAATTAAAAATCTTACAATTTCTTTATACATTTTCAGTTTAGCTTATGTTGGGGGATGTGAATTCTGTGATTGTAATGCGATTGTAATAGATAAAATTCATACCTGATACCCAAATTACCCAAATAACCAAACGACTCCTTAGTACTTTAATTATTCTTTAATTATTGCCTCGCTCCATTGTTTCACATGCCATATGCATGCATCTTCCAATTACCTGAATGAGGTGTAACAAGGTAATAATGTAACCAAAATTCACAAAGATGATGCAAGTTGCTAGAGGACTGCTTAATGTATGATATGATCCGTAAGAGCAAGTCCAATGCAATGCTATAAGTGGTGTCATTTCTATAATTTGAAACCAAATGCTAAAAACTTCAACTCCAAAGGAGTTCTATACTTGGATGCAAATATGTATTAATGCATACTTGGTTCTAAATTTGAAACCAAATATGCATTTATGCATCCATGCCACATCATCAAGTAACCATAAATAATATGCATAGAGGTGAACTTTAAATATGATTTAGGAGATGGATAAAAATTAGTTAAATTTGGAATTATTTGGATGCAAAATGCAACTAGCATTGGAGTTGAAGTTCTATTTAAGCAAAAAAAAACATTTTTTGATGTCAAATTATAATAATAACTATAGTTATTTTGCATCTTGCATTGGACTTGCTCTACGACTTTTAAGCGGAGAAATACTTATGGAGGAGTATTAAGGTAGGGTCGAAGGGTAAGGTGTAGAACAAAAATCTGAGAGGCGGTCAAAGTAGATAGAGTTCCCCAAATGGTAGATTTGGTAGGTTGACAAGTTCATTTGATAAGTGATACCCTTTAATCCTGTACCCACCAAATCCCCACGGTTACAACTTAAAAGTCCTACTTGGTTGGTAACATTCTGAAAATTAGTTGTAAATTCGTCTTTTACTTCTCCCCCAATTTGCCAAATAGTAGATCAGCTAGCAGTTTACAACCAAAATGTGGACTTGTCAAAGGCCTAGATGCTCAAAACCAAAAACATTTGGCCTTGTCAAGGAACATAAATGCTTACAAACAAAACATTTTGGCCTCGTCATCAAAGAACTACAATGTCATCATAGACCTTTCCGTTGCCAAAATACATGTAAGAAATAAGCATAGTTACCCTATTAGAACAGCAGTATAATCACTGAATTAGTTATGCGTAAAGACAGGCTAACTAATGGGGAGATGCTTGTAAAACACTAATCATCCTAATTCGTGCTTAAATAAGCTCTTTACAAGTAACCCAAAAGAATTCACCAGAAAGCACCTAAAGTATGAGTTTATATCAGATTTATTTGCTGACAACTAATTGAACTTAGTGATTATTGGGTGGCGTTGTCCTGAACTAAAATCTCCATCAGCCGTTATCCATTTACTCTCTTTACTTGGCATACAACAAACCTTTACTTGGCATACAACGAAATACAAAACATAATTGCATCACATAATTTAGGAACCAAGTAAATCAATATAAGAAATCGATCATTGCAGATACAATTCAGGGCAGTTGATGTAGTAGAAAATTGAAAACACAATCTATGGGGCAAATAATGAGTATGCAATTTCTGCTTTCCTCACGAGTACATAAAGCTCCACAACAAGGTTTCATTAACATCTTACGTACTATTTAAAAACTACCACCCCTCAGTGCAAGAACCAAATGAAGTACAGAGCCACCCTCAATATTATAATCTTTGGCTGTTTTGTCATCCGCAAGCTGCTTGCCAGCATAGATAAGCCTGCCGAATAAAAAAGAAATGAATTTCTCGCCGTCTTCTAAATATATTTTCAGTCAATTAGAAAAAAAAAATTGTGAGAAAGCAGATTCCATACCAAATGATCATCATTACAATACACTAAGTTTTCACCTTTTTCTTTTTTTGCTTCACCAATATTATACACACAAAATACTAGCCAGACGCAACTATGTTATGTCACTTTGGGCCTTTGGCAGTTTGTATTTTGAAGTCCATTTTTGTACACATCAGAACAATCCGACTACTCATTCTCTGGCTCTTGAAAGAACTGTACAGATTGGCGAACTCGCAAGAATATTATTGCAAGCGCCCATTACACTTGCAATCAATTTTTTCATATATTCCTCACAGGTCCTATAGTATATGTGTCATATACTAAAAATCTAAATTTATAATTATTATATTAAAAATCATAAAAGCAAAGTTTTCGGAAAGTATCACAAATCATGAAATTTTGGTGGGCAAATAACATATATTACATGATCTATGTTTTCACAATAGAATTAAAAAAAAAATTAAATAATTACACTTGTACACATTGTACCTAATTTTTTACAAAAAGTCCTAACACCGGCACACCCTAAATCTGTCCGTGAGTAACTAAATGCTCATCCTTTAGCGCTACTAAAACATGGGTGTTGTCCTTTTTAGCACAACTTGAGAGTTAAAATGATCAAAATAACACAATTAAGAAAAGTTGGTCCACTATAGTGCATGCCTGCATAAACATTATGTGTACAGCAGAAGGCTGAACACACACTTGAAAGTTCCCAAGTTCCTTAAAAAAATTGTACTCCAGCCCAAACACAAGTAAGAACTGTGTTGATGGCTTTTATAATGTTTTTCTTTTATGTGCTACCTTTTATAATACTCTATGAAACCATAACGATCATTTTACATGTTTAAAGAAGACTTCAGCAGGATTCAAACCTGCAAAAATATTCTATAGACTTTCTTTAAGGTTTAAGCGCAAGGCATATTAACAAGTATGCAAATTTTATATAAATAACGCATATAATCTACTTCTAGGAGAGTGCTAAAACCAACTTTCTGTCCTTTTCTTCAATTTTAGTCATTTTCCCCTAAAAGACTATTAATTATTTACATGTTTGACGGTTGCGGACAGGCGTGAACTAGATTGTTCAAGTACATATATCTTGAAATTTTTTAATTGTTCTGGACATCACTGCAATAGAAATGTGGGAGTAGAGCTGAGACATGATTAGGAATGAAAATATTATACATATAAGATTTTAAAACGTAGAGGCTGAGATGAACAAACAGAACGTACTCTCCCCTAAACCTTTGTTTATCAATAACTTGTTAAAAAGATGTTCTTTAGGATTAAAAGGCATGCACAGTCATAAGAGAATTGACCAAAGAATGCTCTAAAAATCAATAGATGTTCACTCGTAAGAAATAAACGCACAAGAAGATATACATCATTACATGTGGAAGGGGAAAAAATTAGAGAAATCAACTACTGATTTCCTCAAAGCAGACACTACAGTGCCAAGAAGAAAATATTGGATTGCAGCATTTCTTTTGCAATTTTTTATATCGATAAAAGATAAAACTAATAAAGATTTCTCATGTTCTGATCCAGCTAAGTTGGAATTTTCAATATTGCCCAAGGATGTATTAAAGAAACAGAACAATTTTGAAAATTTAGTCTGGAAAGACATCATTAAAGATAAACATCTTTTTATTTAAAATTAACTAATGCAAGGGAAAATTACCTTTGCTGAACCGGAGGAATCCCTTCCTTCTCCTCAACCCGCTCCTTAATCCGATCAATGGTATCAGTTGGTTCAATATCAATTTCAATTTCCTTTCCAGTGAGAGTTTTCACTTTAATCATGGTTCCTCCTCTCAGCCTCAAAACCAAGTGAAGTGTTGATTCTTTCTGAATGTTGTAATCTGCAAGAGTTCTTCCATCTTCCAATTGCTTTCCGGCAAAAATCAACCTTTGCTGATCTGGAGGAATACCTTCTTTGTCCTAGCAAATATACAAACATGATGAGTATTGAATACACTATTGCACATAAATAAGGCTGGCTTTGTTTTCTTTTATTCTTGGAACATACAATCATTAGAAAATTTAAGGGGAGCACAATGTAAGCAAAGGTCACTTGATTAGCTTCTTAATTCACAGAAATTCCAGCAACTCAAATGAAGAATAACATCACTCAACTGAATCGACCAACATTGTATGCAAAGTTTATGCTTGGGAAGTAAAGGATATATATATAAAATATATATAGGGCATGCAGCATTTCAGGTACACTAATCACTAATGATCCTGATAACGAAGTATATATTTAATAATGCCCCAAGCAACTTATATTATGCATTTCAGGAAAGGTTGCCTAGATTACAAATGATTGTCCTCCTCATTCTAGACATTCAGAACGTAGTTATACTAAGCCTCTCGCTTTCTTTCAAAACTTGTACCAGAGTTTTACATGGACCATTGGATCTGCTTAATAGGTTTAAATAGGTATTTACGGGTATCGAGAATAAAAAAGAGAAAACGGCACAACACACCTATATCTTCAGCCACAGCCAATCTATAATACACCCCTCCTTAATTCCTCTTTTATGCTGTTTTAAAAGTTTAGATTGAAATACTTGAGTAGAACGAAAAAGAAATTGGAAAAGGAAACTCATGAGCTTTCCTGGGGATCACGCTTCCACACTAAAGAATTTCTGAAGGCTACTTAATGACAATAAAACAGTCAACTAAAACTAGAAAGACAAGAAAACTGAGAAGCCTAGAATTTTAGCTTTCTATATCCCAATGTGTTACTTTGTTCATACACAAGAGTTCCCCCAACAGCTATTATTTTGAAACTAAGGAGGAGTAACTGCTACAATTTCATTTCTTAAGAGCAACATAAAATACATTTTTAGGTGAAATCTGATGAATAAATAATAAGAGAGATATAGAACTAAGTGCATTTACATTAACATCATTAAAGACCCATTTATAAACAACTAGTGCCTTTAACAATTGACGTATACCTGCAACTCAACCTCCAAAAAAAAAAACTAATCCATTTACCATGAGTTGGAGTATGTATAGAAGATAGGAAACTTGTTATTTGCACTTATTGGAAGTCTATAACCTAAATTTAGTATCCACATAGTAGCACCTATGTATATGAGAAAGAGTCCACTGGACCGGGAAAACAGTGGGATGAAAGTAAGGGACAATAATTATAAAATCATTTTAAAACTACTCTATTTTTTCTGTTCCACAATTTAACAAACAGTATCAAGTAAATTCTAAATCTAAATCAAACCATTTTCTTTCTGCTGCAAAATATTGATTTTAAATGATTATCAACTTTCCATCCACAGAAAGGAAGAGAGAGAATATATGACATGTAGTATGTCAAATTGTCAAGGACAGGAAATTTATTGATAAATGAAATTGAGACATGAACTCGTGAACTCTGATAGAATATGATTATAACACGCCATATTTAGGTCCCTAGGCATTGGAGGGAACAATTACAAAGAAATTAAAGCTTTAAACAACCATCAAGGAAGATTCAAGTTCAAATTTATCTATCCATCTTTGTAGTTCGGTCATATGCAGGGAACTGTTTACTAACTGGTCATATTCAAACCTAGCAAAGCCAGCCAGTTCTGTTATCAATGAAAAAATCAGAATATAAGAGAATTTTTCAGCTTTAATTATTACTAGTAAGGAAACCTTCCTTATGCTTGTCTCTTTAGTTAGAGTAGTTCACCCCAAAGTGATTCTCAGTATGTTTGAGCCTACTCAAGAAGATATCGATTGTTTCATAATTAGAAATCCATAATATTATAGAAACAGCATGCTTAAATCGTTAAGAGCCACTAAAGTTTATGACATATGTACAGCTACTACATTTTATCCCATTGTATCATACCAACATGCAGCGCGAGCAAACCAAACAAGGGCCAAGTGGTGGCTACATCTACAGCCCCCATCAACTTCTACTTAGTACCATTGTGTTATTGTAAATGCACTTCCACTAGAAAATTAAGTTAGCTTCAACAGTATAAAGAGTTCAAAAAAAATTCTGTAGCATGGAGTCATCAGACCCGCCCGTGAATTTTTTGTTGTTTTTCTCTGATATCTATGATCTATACTTCCAAGTTTATACTTGTACATATACATATACATATACATATATAGAGTTAAGTTCTATGGAGACCGGTTTTTAATTGGAGACCTGGAGACCACTTATGTTCTGCAAATAAAGTTTTGTTTAAAAACATTGCAAAACGTATTATTTTGGAAAAATGTTCTATAAGTATCATTATTTTATTGAAAATTTTAGACATTCTATATATTCTACAAGTATAACATTGAAAAATATATCCATTCTACAAAAATGTGTTTAGTTTGCAGAACTTATGTTCATATTGCAGAACATACATGTTCTACTTCTCATACGAAAATTATTTTCAACATTTTCAATTAAATAGTGATATTTATAAAATGTACCATGCATAATAATAAATTTTGTACTGTTTTGATTGCAAAACATATATGGTCTGTAAAAAATAATATTCTCCATAGAACCTTATATATATATATATATATATATATATATATATATCAAGTTATTTCCTTTCCTTCCATTATCAATATTTTCAATTTGATATTGAATTACAGTTACAAATTTATGCTCAGCTATTTACTAAAAAAATTGCTCATGTGCCTAATTTTTTAATTAAAAATACTCAAATAAGCCCCAGCTAAAAAAAACACACACGCATCATAGTTCTTAGCTCAGCTACTATTCATATCACAACTCCGACCGCCCAACCACCACATTTTGATCTAACAAAAGATGACAAAGCATTATTACCAACATATACCGACACAGGCACCACGTTAACTGATAAGTATCATATCCATTATTTGCTTGACCTCAATTACGGCATACTTTAAATCGTATCAGCATCACAAAAATACACAAAACTCAAGCAAAAATTAGCAAGTTAGAAAAATAACAACAAAAAAGGCACTTGATAGGACAAACAGGCCTAAAAAGGCCCAACCCAATATATTAAAACCTTATCAACTAATCCAATAGGCTGAGGGTTTCGTATTTAAATTTCAGTAATTGACCTTTACGGAAAAAAGCTTACTAATTACCAAACTCTAAACAATCATATAACAACAAATATAATTGAGAGAGAGAGACCTGAATCTTAGCCTTGACATTGTCAATGGTATCGCTAGACTCAACTTCAAGAGTGATTGTTTTTCCAGTTAGGGTTTTCACGAAGATCTGCATGGTCCTTGGTTTCCCCCTTTGCTTTAACACTACACTACGCTATGTTATGTTTATCAGACTCTTCGATTTGGGGGAGTTTTTTATATGTTTCTGATATTCAATTCCCCTATATTTTTGCCTCCATTCTCTCGCCCGGAATTATCTTATGTTTGGGCCCCGTTTTTATTCTTTGTTTGTGATCCGATTAAACCTTCACTTTTGGGCCACATACAGAACACTACTATTACTTGTTAAGATTATTAAGAAACTACTAATATTTTATATATTTATGGCAAAGTTGAAAATATGTTCTAAAATTTCTTATTCGTCTTTTCTTCTCTGGTTACTACGTTTAAGTTTCCTGGATTTTTAAGGCTCCAAAATATACAATACTTTAATATATTTATAAATATAAATTATTATTTTATTAAATATTGTACGAATTTTTTTTTTAAATTATATTATATTTAATTATGAAATATAGAAATTAATTTTTATTTTTAAAAATAAATTTTAATTATATATTTAGTTCAATTATGTTCTTAAATTTCCCATTCGGCTTTTCTTCTTTAGTTACTAGTTTTTTTTAAAATTAAAATATATCATTTCCTTTTTTAAAAATAATTATTATATTTTGCAACTACATATATACACACGTTACCCTAAAACTAGGGCTGCAAAGCTGAGCTGATCCGAGTCGAAAACTGTCAGACTCGAGTTATCGAACTTGGCTAAATAGACTGCGCTCGAGTTTGAGCTTGAGCTCCTCGAGCCATAAATCTTAGGCTCGAAACTCGGCTAAATCAAAATTCGATATGTTCGAGTTTGGCTCAAAAACTTGACCTGACTTTGTTAGGCCAGAAATAGGGGTTANTGAAGGGTTTCGAGCATATAAACGCAACGGAAGCAGTAATAAAAACCATAAAATCGAAACCCTATCTCAGGATCCATGCGAAAAACATATTATTAATTCGTGGATCAGATGCGTTTACCTTTAAAAGCTTTCCTATATAAGCAATGGAAGANAAGAGTGATCACCACGCAGCCCTCTTCGAGATCTACGTCGCCAAAACAGTCCACACGAACGCTTGATCGTCCAACGATCACCGGAGCCGGTACTAGCCGATGAACCTGCCTCTCTCTCTCTCTCTAGCCTCTCAAACGATTTGAGCATCTAGGGTTTTATTTTCTGAAAAACGAATTGTAAAACCTTAACCCTAAATAATACATCATTATGTATTTATAGGGAAGAGAGATTGAGCTATTAAACCCTAAATCGAATTGGGCTTCTCAAACCCATTCTGATCTAGTTTTATTATTAAATTCAAATTTTCTTTAATAATTAATTAAGACAATCTCAATTAATTAATAAATAATTTTGAATTTAATGATTTAATTTAAATTCATAATTTAAATTAAAACTCCTTT
>PHNY01126975.1:21675-36126 GCA_003724115.2 Anethum foeniculum | reverse complement strand
CACCACAGTTTCAGCATATTCATAATGTGTTCCACGTCTCTATGTTGAAGAAGTATGTTCCTGGTTCAAATCAAGTTATTGAGTATGAGCCAATCAAAATCCAACCAGATTTGTCCTATGTGGAACACCCAATCCAAATTCTAGACCGTAAGGAGCGAGTCTTTGGAGCAAGTCTATTCCGATAGTGAGAGTGTTTTGGAGAAATCCTCAAGTAGAAGAGTCTACCAGGGAATTAGAGTCCGATATGCGAGACAAATATCCTCACTTCTTTAACTAAGTAAGATTCTGAGGACATAATCTTTTTAAGGGGGGAAGACTATAACGACCTGTATTTTCGCGTTAGTCGTATGTTGTGCTAAATATTAGTTATATGTGTTTTGGTCGTAGTATGGAATTATTATTATTATTATAATGAACCAATGAATTGTATTATTATCTTTGGTCTTATTTATAGCTATTATTAGTAATTAATTTCCATAAATAGGAATATTATTTTTAAAATTATTTTGTTGACTCTACAATTTTATTAAATAATTATAGGACTTTATAAAATTTAGAAAATAATATTTGGTCAATTATTTAGCTCTAAAAGATTTTCCGTTAGTAATTAATTGTGAGTTGAATTTTAAATTCAGAAATGCTTTAAAAATTACGAAAATTTTTATTTACTAATTTTCAAATATTTCGGGAATTTTAAAATTATTTCGAGAATTTTTCGGGTTATTTTCACCCGCAAATTATTTTGTTAAGCAGCCAGCACGGTTCAAGTCGGACTAGGAAAGAGGGGGTACGTGTCACATAAAGTGATACGTGCCTTATTTTTGTTATGCAGCAGATACGTGGCATCAAATCCTTCTACTATTATTATTAATTCAATTGATAAAAATCAATCAGCTTCTCTCATCTCTCTCCCATTTCTCTCATTTCAATCTCTCTCCCTACTGTCTCTCCCCGCGGTAAACTCCACCGCCACTGTCCTTCTCTCTCTTCTCTCTCTCCCGTCTTCCCTTTCTTCTCTCATTCTCCTCTCTCTCTTCCTTCCCGATTTCTTCCTGCCCTTTTCTTTCCCCGATTTTTCCCCCTTCCGGTCACCTGTGTGTATGTATTTGTGTGTATATCTGTATGGCTATTGTTTGTGTGTGCTAGTGTGTATGGTTAGCGTGTGTGCGTGTTTGCGAGTGTGTGCGTGTTCAGTGTGTGTGCGTGTGTGCAGTGGTGTGTGTGCGATTAGTGAATTGTGTGTGTTTTGGGTGTTGCTTTGGGGTGGTTGGTCGGGGGTGGCCGACTGTTTTTCCGGCTAATTTTCGGCGATTGTTCTTCTTTCGGATTGTTCCTTGGTTGGGTTGTTGTTTTTGTCCGCAATTGTTATTTGATTATTTTTGTGAAATTATAATATTATCGAATTTTGTGGAGGTTATCTAAAATTAATTAATTGGTAGAATTCGTGACGGAAACTTGAAATAACGGGCACCTCCGAATTTTGCTGCCGTCGACAATGAATTTTAACGAGTCGATGGTGGACCGTGATGATTCGTTTTGAGTCCTAAACTATTTAAATAATTACTATATTGTAAAACAGTTAGTTATAAAGTGTTAAGCCGTAATTATTTGGGAATTATGAATTGTACTAGAATTGTGCTTGGTTGTGTCGATTTGATATCGACTGGTAGTCCGATAATTAGAGGAAGTGCTGCCCGATTTTCGAGAAAATTAATTTTAAACATTACGAGAACGTATCCTGTAATTATCGGACATATCAATCGAGTCAATTTTACAAAATATAAATATATGGGTACCTTATATTTATAATTTTGTGAGTTGGATTATATTATCGTTCGGGCTAGAATTTTAGTGAGGATATATCAAGCATAACGATTATCTAATTTAGGCTTGTTTCGATTCTGTAGGTTCTAGAGGACGTCAGTTCCTGAATCTAAGTAGAGTTCTCTAAGCACCTGATATCCTTAGCTCAGCAAGGCAAGTACCACTGACCATACTCTTTATGGTTTAGAAATGATATGAATAATGTTTAGAACAAGAATGTATGTTTAAATCAAATGTTTTAAGTTGCGTATCTCCTGTTGCCATGAAACTCGTTTTATATTTAAATTTATGTTTTATGGGAAAAGTACTTTGTGAATATCTATCCCTAAATGAGAATTGATGTTGGAGAAATATTCACAGATTATCATTGCTAAACTGGTGATTATTTAGGACATGATATTGATTTAAGGGTATCATGTAATGGTTCTGAAAACAGGATAGACATAAACAACTTTGAACTGGATAAAATAAATCAGATATTCGTTTGGAGCTGCATAAGAGGTCTGTTATTCGGTAACGGCACAGCATGGAGGCGTAAGAGGCTAAGTTGGTTGTGCACACTGTTTAACCGCTTAGTCCAGCGTAATAAAGACATAGCTATTCATTAAATTCCGGAACACCTATTCTAGATGGCCGCCTAGTGCCGTCCGGTGTTGATAGACTTATCAGCTATCTTCACCAGTGAGCGTCCAACGTATCTGGTAATTGTTTTGAATTTAAATTGAAAATAGCATGCTACAGTTGATTCTGATATTTACAAAAGCATATGATTTAGTTTACGTTTTGAAAAGCATGCCAGTATTGTTGGTTTCCAGTTCATGTTTTCGAGATATAAATGATATTCATACTCTTGTTCATATAAACTATTTAATATTGATCATATATCCTGTTATTCATATTCGGTACTGCTGAGAAATCATTAGCTCACCCTTGCAAACTATGTCTATATATATATATTTTTCAGATGCCTAAGACTCGTGCATCAACTAGGAGACTTGTAGGAGGCCGTGGTCATGGTCCTATTCCTGCCCCTCTCTTTGGTTCTTATGAGGTAGAATAAGTTAGACCATGTGTAGGTCTGTTTAGTTTGTAATAGTTATCAGGTGGTTTCAGACTTTTTAATTTCCCAGTGTTGTAATTATCAGGTAACCTAGTTTATACTTAAACATGGCAAGATCTTGGTCAGGGGTCGTGTTGTTTAATATTATATATGTTGGTTGTATTTTCACTTTATTAGTTCTCGTGACATCAACTCCTGACCCCGGGGTTGAGGCCGTCACATGTAGATTATTTAGCAATTTCAAAAAATAAATGTTACTAACATAGATGAAAGTGATTCCTAAAGATCTTTGTCTCATATATATCAAAAGGCTACATATGTTTGGTTCATGCTTCAACAGACTATTTAAGAAGCAAGTTAGGAAACTTACTTCAGACAAATTTCTAAACTTATCCGAATTGAAGTGTGAGAAACAATTCAGAAATTAATCAAAAAAGTAGATGTTAATAGCTTACCAAAACAAAGGAATCCTTCAGATGTGCAAACTAAGATTTATGAAACAGGCGGCAGGAATAGGAATGGTGACAGTTTTTCCTTCTAGGACTCTTTGTAAAGACATAGATGTAGACGGTAGGATAAATTTCAGGGCACATTGGAGAAAATATTATATAACAATCGAAGAGGGGTGTATTCATTCTAGTTTTCTAAGGATATTTAAGGATTTTCAGTATTCAGTTTAGATTTAAAAAAATCTTTCAAAATCTAGTGGTATTCAATTTAGATTGTTAAATGTTTATTAAGATCCGCGTGTATTCAATCTAGATTTCAAAAAATTCATTAAAATCTTGTGTGTATTCGACATAGATTTTAAAAAATTCATTAAAATATGATGGTATTAAAAAATCCATGGATTTTGTTTTATATGATCATGATTTAGATTAATCTCTCTAAAAAACATGAGATTTTGAAGGATTTTTGAAACTTTTCGCTAAATCATCAAGACTACTGGATTTGTTTATCAACTCCGTTAAAATCCGCATAAAATTAAATCAGCAAGAATCATTTAAAATCAATAAATTATTATCAATCCCTTAAAATCTAAATTGAATACACCAGAAAAATGCATCAAATAAACCTTATACTCGGGAGATAAATAATATGAAATTACTTGTTCTTTTTTTTTTTTAAAAAGCCTAGAGAAATTATCAAAAGTACTTTGTTTTCTAAGTTTTTTTAGTTATCTGTACTTGATAAACTTGATGCGCTTGGCAGTTCAAAATGAGGCAAAATACTTTCCAAACAACAATTATTAGTAGGAGAAGTCGTGACAAGGAACTTTGTAGTGATAACGTGTCTTTTTCTGTTTTCAGTTATAAAATTATGCTTCTTTTTCAGTCACTTAATACCCTATTGTGCTAGGGACTTGTTCGTAGGATTTGCATAACTCTACTATACCGGCAGCCATGGAATAGACATTATGGGCCCTGTTAGCCCCCCACTAGTGCTCATAAAAACTTTGTCAGGTCTACTGAGAATTAGGTGGTTATAACTGATAATCGAGACAAATATATACTCCCTCCGTCCCAGCCATTTGTTTACATATGGTTTGGGCACGGAGGTTAAGAAATATGTATAAAGTAGTAGAAAAGAGAAAGAAGAGTGGGTGAAGTGGTGGGACCCATTAATATTTAATGTATAAAATGGAGATAGTAGAGTAAAAAGTAGTGTGAAAAGGAAAGAAAAGTGAGAAAGTGGTGGGACCCATTAACTATTTTGGGTAATTTTTGAAATGTAAAGAATTGGATGGGACATCCCATATAGGAAACTGTAAAGAAATGGTTGGGACAGAGGGAGTATATATATATATATATATATATATATATATATATGAAGTGTTGGGCTACACTTGACCTTTTCCTTGTTGTTGATTAAGGTGATTATGTTTGTTATTATCAGAGGATAAGGAGGTTAAGTTATATCAGCCCTTATGGTGAATTCTTGCCTATGATTGATGAGGTATGTGCCAAAACATTATTTATGGATGTTACTAAGTCATTCATTTATTGTATTACTATCAGATGATTACTTCATTATTATGCTTGACCATATATAAATCCCTGGTCGAAATTGCCAAAGAAATAGAAAGATCCAAAGTTGAGAACAATGGATTTTGTCTCTGTTCACTACCGTAATGTAGAAGAGAAGGTAGGGGATGTTCGAAGTTAGAAACTTAAATAACTACTTTTATGGCAATGATTGATCTGTAATTGTTCTTTGCCATTATTGCAGAGCTGGACAACAATTGCACAATAACTCCATGATATCGACTAATTGTTCTTTGTAAAATTCAGACTAATTACTTTTTCTTGCATAGCTGGTTAGGTTTTAGAGGTCAGGCCCATGCTTGATTGGGACAAGGGAAGGCTTGTGAACTTTTACTTAAACTTTAGGTGAATGAAGTAATACCTTTTCTTCTAGATTTATAGAAAACTAATTAGTGTCTTGCGAAAAGCTAAATGATTTTTACAACGTTGATGTAGGGTATGGTAATCGTAGCAATGTGTTCCCCATGTATGTTGGAGATGACCGAATTAATGAAGATGCATTTAAGGTAATCGTGCAAGCAATTTCATAAATTCTACTCAATCTCAAAAGAGAACATGTTTCAGAGGATATCAAATAAACTTCTGATCAAATTGTTTACAGGTTCTGAGAGAAGGCAATCAAGGTTTTGGTATCTTGGTGTCTCCTGCACCCAAAGAGGTGGCACTACACCACATATGGCCTTTACCGACAATTTTTTTTTGTGTTACAAGCAAAAATGTTACCTTAAATCACTAAAATTTGATCTGAGGTAACACTTCTTTTTTGTGTTATAGTAGAGGATAGCAGATGTTACCATAGATATGATGAAGTTTCTATTGTTACACAAAATATAATGTTTGCATTGATATTAAAAAAAGTGTTAGCATAGATCAAATTATTTAGGCGGTTTGCTATTGGCGGGCCAAAATTTCACCAAATTTTGGGTGGCCCAAAACAGATCAAAAAGACCCGCTCAATTTTGGTCAGTCCAACAAAAATAAAACACTCAAACAAGAACAAATAAAACATACACACTCAAACATACGCACTCAGTCAGGTTTTTAATGTGTTCGGAAATTGGGGATTAGGCTTCTCAATCCGAGCTTGGAGATTAGGGCTTTTTCATAAATTGCATTTTAGAGCTTGGATTTCGGGTCATTCGGGTTAGAGTCTGGGTCAAAAATTGGAGTTTGTACAAATTGGAGTTTGGTTCTTACTTTCTCATCTCAAAAATTTGAGTTTGTTCTTGTTCGGGTATGTTTCTTTGTGCTCAAACTGATTTGTTCTTTTTCTCTGCTTTGATTTGTATATACTTTTGTGCTTTTTTTGATTTTTTTCTTTGCATGCCCTCAAGTAGTTTATGCTTTTTTTTTCTTGGGAGTTATTTGTGCTTGTTTGTGTTCTTGGGAGTTATTTGTGTGTTATTTTTTTATGCTTTGTATGTTACCTGCTCGAAGAATTTCCTAAGAGAAAATAGTTGTTTGTTCAGGTTAGTTGAAGTTATAGTTATAAATCTGAGAGAAAATAGTTATTTGGGATGTGCTTGTTTGTGTAATAAACTCTCACAAAATCAATCGCTGGGAGCTTGGGCTTAATCGCTGGGAGCTTTAGTTTAGGGTTCAATTGCAATTAGGGCTTCTTCAATCGCAGTTCATAATTGCTTCTCTTCAACATTTAGTCGAGTATGCCTTTCTTCTCTTTTCTTTTCTCTTCTCATTTGTATCTTTTTTTGTATCAAATATTTGCGGGTATCTGTTTTGTTTCTGCAAAACAAAGCCTTGTATACTTGTATTAGTTATTTTAGGTAATATAAATATAGGTTAATTTTATGAGTTATGGTAGTTATATGTTACTTTTATGTTCATATTTTTATGCTTGTATATGTTTAGTCAGAATATAAATTAGCTAAGTAGGGACTGCTATTAAGTTATGTAAATTTATGCTAGTTATGTAAATTAAGCTACTAGTTAGTATAATCAAGATGTATCTGTTTTTTAATCATCCGGGTAGATAATAAACTGATAAAATATAAAATAATAAAGGTGTTGCTAATATTATACAAATTTAGTGGTAATAGTAATTTTGATTTTTTTCTTTTCCATTTATGTAGATATTACTGATTAGGGTACTACTTGGTTGAATCATCCTAAGTATAGCGAAGTACATAGGAATGGACCTAAGTCCTTGTCGTCACTGTGATAATCGTCTATGGTGGTGTCAAAAGGATGTTTATGATCACCTTCTTTGCAATGGACCTTCTGAGAGATTAGTACACTGGATATATGAGGTTTCATTATTGAATACGATGGATTACAAAGAAAATACCGGATTTGAGGATAATATTGATGAGATGCTGAATGTTGTATATGGTAATGGGGGACCGAATGCATATGCAAAGAAATTTCTATGTCATGTCAAGGAAGGAAGACAACCATTGTATCCAGGTTGTAAGAAATTTTCGCGATTAAGTTTCTTAATCAGGCTTTATAACTGGAAGTGTCTTAATGGAATAACCGAGATGGCGTTTAGTAAAATAATAAAGTTATTAAAAGAGGCTGTTCCCGATATTAGATTGCCCAAGTCTTTTAATTCTAAAACTACCATCAAGGATTTAGGTCTTAACTACGAAAAAATACATGCATGTCCAAACGACTGCATGTTATATTGGGGTGAGAATGAAAAAGAAGTGAAGTGCAAAATTTGTGGTGTTTCAAGGTGGAAGGATGTGGCAGAAGGGTCTGAAAACAATAAAATTGTAAAAGTTATGAGATACTTTGCACTAAAACCAAGGCTCCAACGAATATTTTTGTGCAAAGACTTCTCTAAACAAATGCTCTGGCATGCAGTAGATCGAAAAAAGGATGGGAAGTTACGACATCCGGCTGATGGTAAAGCCTGGAAGACGATGGATGCCATGTATCCACAATTTTCTTCAGATAATCGGAATGTCAGATTGGGTTTGGCTTCTGATGGCTTCAATCCATATGGAAAGATGAATTCCACCCACAGCATATGGCCAATTGTTATCGTTAATTACAACCTTCCTCCATGGCTGAACATGAAACCAGAAAATTTAATCCTCTCAACAATAATACCTACTCCCAACGATCTCGGAAACAATATCGATATCTACATGCAGCCGCTGATCACGGAATTGAAAGAGCTGTGGAATGTAGGGGTGGAAACTTATGATGCTTTAACGGATCAGAACTTCAGGTTACATGCAAGCGTCTTGTGGACCATAAGTGACTTTCCTGGATATGCAATGTTGTCGGATTGGAGCATAAAAGGCAAGTTAGGATGTCCAATATGCAATTACGAGACGTCGTCGAGGTATTTGAAACATAGCAAAAAAGTTTGCTATATGAATCATCGAAAATTCCTGGACCCCAACCATAAGTGGAGGTCTGACAAGAGAAGATTCAATGGCGATGTTGAGACGGGAAAAAGTCCTACAATTTTATCTGGTAGGGAAATTGAAGTTTTGCTGGATGGTTATGTAAATACAATCAGGAAGGGGAGTAAACGAAAAGTTAGTTGCGAAACTAACCCTTGGAATAAGAGGTCAATATTTTTTGACTTACCTTATTGGAGAGACAATTTAACTCGACATAACTTGGATGTAATGCACACCGAAAAGAACATTTGTGATAGTGTTCTAGGCACATTATTAAATATTGGAGGCAAGACAAAGGATCACATAATTTCTCGATTAGATTTGCAAGAATCGGGTATAAGGAGGGTCCTTCATCCTATCACCACTGCTGATGGAAAATATTTAATTAGGGCGGCAAAATTTGACCTGACCAATAAAGAAAAGGATATATTCTGTTCAGTATTCCATAATGCAAAGTTGCCACATGGTTTTGGTTCCAATATTAGCAGATGCGTGCGAGATTGGAAAATTATGGGATACAAGAGTCACGATGCACATATTTTTATGCAGTATTTATTACAAATTGCCGTAAAAAAACATTAAAACCTGAGGTTGCAATACCTTTGATCAGACTTGGTGAATTTTTGAGAGATATATATGTTAAAGAATTGAGGTGGGTGATTTAAAAAGGTTGCAGTAGGAGATTATCGAAATATTTTGTCAACTTGAGATGATATTTTGGGTTCATTCTTTGATATAATGGTTCATCTGCCTGTACATTTGTGCAAGGAAATCGAATATGGTGGACCAGTCCATAATAGATGGATGTATTCGATTGAAAGATACCTAGGAGTATTAAAACGATATGTTCGCAATAAGAGTAAACTAGAGGGATCGATTGCAGAACGGTACTTGGCAGATGAGTGTTTGACTTTCTGTGCTAGATTTCTAAATGATGGCCAGAATAAGGATTCGAATGAATTTGAAAGTCCAGGTGCTGAAAGTGGAGAGTATTCTCTCGGCTCAAGGAAGAACAAAGATGGGAAAGATATTCATTTATAACATGATATATAGATCACAGCTCATCGATACGTATTATTTAACTATGATGACCAGGAGGTTGAGGAGCTAATCGAGTAAGTCCTTGTAGTATAATATTTCTACAGTTAAGTAAATTAAAAAATTAATGCCTTTATATAAATTAACAGAACATACTTTTCTTTAATTGTAGGAAGCACCACACATTATTGGCCAACAACTCAAATTCAAAACGGTATAAAAGGGAAAGAACACATGCTGATGAAATATGTGACTGGTTCAGATATGAAATTTGCCAAAAAAGTCAAAGTTTCCAGGGAAGTAGCATCATTAGCAAAGGGTCCAAGACGATCAGCTAAGTAGTTTAGCGGGTATGTCGTAAATGGATTTAGGTTTCATACGAAAGATAGAGATCATAAGTGTACTGGTGTGTATTTGACAGCCTTGACTACGAGCTTCGCAAGTTCAAAGGATCAAAATCCAATATTTGGGCAAGTAGGTTACTATGGATCTGTTGAAGAGATATTTGAAGTTGACTACTGGGGTGCTTTTACTGTTGTCTTGTTTAGATGTACCTGGTACCATGATGATAAGGATTCTTTTGGCTTTACACGAGTTAACTTTAACAGAAACTGTCAAAAACATGATTCTTTCGTTATGTCAACGCAAGTGCAATAGGTGTTTTATATTCAAGATCCTGTTGAAAAAAAAATTCATTATCCTGTTAAGAAGCTATCAATAGAGTTTTCAGAAATTGGGGTTGAAAATACAATTGAAGATGACATATATGGGAAGTATTCACATGATAGTAGCTTTCGTACGATGATAGAAACTCATGAAAATGAAGTTACCTAGTTCAAAGATGATGTCCCTGCAAAGTAAATTCCACACGGAGTATGTGTTTAAGTCAGGTGTCTTATATTGTTTAGAACTTATAGGTAATTAGTACATTGATTACATGTTCTCGTACAGAGTATATTGTCTTATACTGTATTTTAGTATTTTACAGGTAGGTGAAACTGTATAATTAGTACTTAGCTTTTATTTACATTGTTGTTTGCGATTGATCATATCTTTTATGGATTTTATTACATCTGTTAAAAAAATTAGCTTAATTTAGAGCAAAATTTTAAAGTTTTAGTTTATTGCAAGTTGCTTGTTACTTGTCCATTATTCTTGTTCCTTGCAAATGCTTAATTTTTTATATATCTGGTTCTTATTACTTGTTTATTAGATTCAAACTCCGAATTAGTTACTTGTTTATTATGTTATCTAATGAGTGTGTTGTAATTTTTTTATAGGATGGATGATACAAGATATACCATCCACTTGCACCATAGTGGAGATTTAAAAAAAAAAACAAGTATTGTGGTGGTTCACATGTCACATATGAGTCAGATGCTGATAGATTTTCGTATTCTGTACTGATGGATTGAGTTAAAGAATATCTCAAGTATGATGAGATTGGGGGCATATATGTCAACAAAGGGAAGGGAGGTGGCTGGACATTGGTAACAGATGATCGCAGTGTCTTTCAGTATATTAACGAAAGTAACAGTTCTGAAGTGGAATTTTTTGTTGACTGCATTGTTGACAAATGAGTAGCCCCAATGATGCAAATGTAGCCATTCATGATTGTAAGGCCAAGACCATGAATTGTTGAGAATAATGTAGAGAAGCGTCAGTTTGTGACCTTGAAAGACATCACTGATGAGAAGGAACGAAGACTGACTTCAAGAAAGAAACTACATTTCAGTTTTACTGTCTTGAATATTGTTCCAAGTACTACAAAGGAGGGAACAAGTTCAAAAGCTATGCTGGAAGTGGCAGAAACAGATAATATTGGTGAGCTTCTGGGGTTGGGAGATTATTTGAAGAGATTTGAAATACCTGCTGAAATCAAATTAGAAAATAATTTTGAAAATTAAGGGCTGACAAAGATTAATGTTGAAGGTCAAGGATGTACTGAGTATGAAATGAATAGAAACAAGAATGTTGCGGAAATTTAGAAAAAGGTTGACTCACTCGATTTAAGGAAGATGGCAGTTGACTTGTTTAAGAACAACCCTCGGAAGAAGAAAGAGAAGGTAATCAATAATGGAAGTGAAAGTGAATCATATTTTCCAAATAATGAGCTTGAACGAGAAAATGATGAAGCTGACATTATCACATCAAAGGTAGAATTCATGCTTTATTTGTACATCTATTAGTCTCATATGGTAAATTATAGTGTCAACTGCTGATTATTGACTTGAATATACATATTTTAGAAATCAAAAAAAGTGAATAGAGCTGAGGTCGGGGCTGGCCCAAGAACTCGTTCCATGGCTAATAAAATTTCAAATTCTCATGACAAGAACGTAGTTGGTGTTTCAGTTACAGTTGAGGTATGAATCTTTTTTTATCATTAATTTTTAAATATTTATATTGTTTCCTAATTTTCTTGCTTAGTAAATCTGACACGTACATTTTCTTTTCGAGGCAAATGATGCATCACCAGTTCCACTAGGAGAGAAGCTAAAAAACCTGAAAACTACAACTCCTGGTTCAATGGAAGCGTACAACGAGCCCAGAAAACGTCAAAAAGCCTAAGAAGAAATTGAGGCTACCCAGTCACAATCTCAGCCGGAAAATTTGCAAACACAAACTGGTTTTCACGTTTATCTTCTTATTTATTTCTCTTTTGATTTTACACCAAGTACATTGAATTTATTAATTTATTTGGTTGGACAGACGATGCACGTCAGGAGCTGAAAAAAGAAAGAGAGGAAAGACGAGAATGGATCATGTCCATACAAGAAGGGAGAAAAAATTGATTACTATCAACGAAATCTCTCAACCTGTATCAACTGATGATAAGTAACTATCCGAGTTAAGCCATTTTCTTGGAACAATGGTAAGGGATTATGTATCACTAACTTGTGTTCGTTGGAATAAAGTTCCGAACAAAGAACTCATGTGGGAGTATATCAAGGTAAAGTGCATATTAATTTAAGGATAATATCACTTGTCATTTTTTGTTTAAATAGTTGAGGACTGTTAATTTGTAAGAATGTAATTTAAGAATTGTATATTTTTCTTAGGACAAATATGTCATTCCTGAACAATGTAAGAAGTGGGTACTTAGAGGAATGGCTGATAAGTTTAGGAGGTATAAAATTCGCGTCAAGGCTAGCCATTATACTACTTACACATCAGATGAGGAGAGATTGAAAAATAGGCCTATAGAAATACCTCTGGCTGAATTCAAGATACTTTTAAATTATTGGGGTGATGAGAAAGTAAAGGTAATAATAAAATGCTATATATAACATACTACTAGTCCTCTGGCTGAATTCAAGATACTTTTATTCACTTTATGTCCTTATTTGTAGAAAAAGGCTGAAAAAACACAAAAGCGCGAAGTAAAGTAGAAGAGACACGTACTAGTGGTCCTCGGAGTTTCGCCCAAGTTTATCATAAAATGGTAATAAAATGCTTCATACAACATGTGTTTTTTTATTTCTAATTTGAATATGCTATTAATTACCTTACCTCTTGTCATTATGTAAGGTAATTCAAAAAGAGGGGGTGGATGCTGAGAATCCTAATGAGGAACTGCCGGCTCATCTTGAGAATCCTGATGAGGAATCGCCGACACCAATATTAGATGCTGGAATTTTTATACAAACACGCAAACGAGACCCCAACCGTGAGTACAAGGTCCCCAGTGAGGCAGTTGTAAAAAAAATTGTAAGTATATAGGTTCCTGAATAAGTTTTTCTATTTTCTTGTTACATTTTTATTAGAAGCAATTAGTTGTTTAGGGTATGGTATTTAGTGATGATTCTGGTTAAGCCCTTTCATTCTGGTTAAGCCCTTTGAAATCTGGATGACATGTTTAAAGACAGAAAAATGTGTTTAATATGTCAAAATTATGGAATTACTTTGACAGTTTATGATTAGAATATGTCTATGTTGGTCTACAAGATAACATTGAAAAGATTCTCAAAGCTCGAGGAAATGTTGAAGACGTGAATAAACTGGTCTATGGTAACAAGGAACACGACCCGTCTTTTCTTATTGGGAGGGTTGCAAGAAAAAAGAAGTAAAGGGGAAGTCTTCAGCTTCAACTACGGTTCATTATGATCAGTATGGGGCAGAGCTTACAGGAAAGGTCCGTGCTCAGCTAGAAAGAGAGATGGAAGAGAAATTTAACAGAAAAATTGAGGAGACCATGAGAAAGTTGGCTGAGAATAATCCGGAACTGAAGGTTGACTTTGATGATCAGGGCAATTCGAGTGGAGATGACCGTCTTGATTTTGACTGTAATGTATCTTAAGAAGAACTCATGACATTTTACTTTAGTAATCTTTTGGATGTTGGATGGTACTAAACTAGCCAGCTAGTTATTGGGAACTTGAATTGATGTTATAACTCTATTTATTTGGTTTAAGAACTGATCATGTGATCAAACAATTGTGGCTTTTGGATGTTCGAACTTTGTTTTGGTTGATCACTTAAAACTTTTGTCTATGTTGAATTTGAATTTTGGTTGACAGTTCTTAAGTTAATTATGCTAAGACTTTTAATTTTTGCAAGTAGCTAGCTAGAAAGATTAATTTATATTGAAAATTTTAAAAGTATAACCAATAGATTTTATATGTGTTGGCTAAAATAGGAAAATGTGTTACAGTAAATATGAGAGTGTTAAGAAACAACTGTTACAATAAACTATAAACATGTTACCAAAATAATTAAAGTGTTTTCTCATCCCATGTTACAATAGCAAATCTGATGTTGCAAAAGAGTTTATTGTAACATAATTTTCAGTGTAACTATATCTTCAAGGGTGTTGCAACAGAACTATTGTTACACATGAATGGTGTTACCATAGATATTGAAAGTGTAACCATAGGTTGTTTTGATAACACTACTAGAAAAACGTCAATAGACATCAGTTATAAGCCGATGTCTGATAGTTTTTGAACCGATGTCTTGGTGGGTGTAGAGAAAGGTCCTACTCTTTGACATCGGTTTTTAACTGATGTCTAAAAGCATCTAAAACATCTGTTCTGGGTACACAAGTGATGTTGTAGATGGTTTCAGACATCAGCCATGAACTGATGTCTAGAATCTTTAACATCAG
>PHNY01126942.1:2395-14980 GCA_003724115.2 Anethum foeniculum | reverse complement strand
TCAGTTATCATAATCGTCACATACAATGATTAAAGGCATCAGCTCTGAATGAAGTATTTAATGAAGTTAGGATCCCATGTTTTATTTCACATAAGTAATACGAATTTAATCACTTAGTTAATTAATTTTTAGTATTAATAATTTACTCTTAGTTAGTAAAATTAGATAATAAAACACAACTTTGATACTTGTCTTAGCAGTGAATAATAATCATACAGTGTTGCATAAGTGCATATTCTGAATTATACCAGTCTATGTGGGAACGAATTTAACTTAACCTTATATTACTTGTGACCGCGTACACTTGCGTGATTTAGTGTGAACAAGTACAACCCTCTCATTAGCAATATCCTCAGAATGTAATTCTTCTTGAATAATAATAGAAGTCTCATCAAATGGTTCCGCAGTAGATTTTCTAAAGACAGGATTACTAACATCTTTAAGCACATGTGGTATACCCCTTTCTTCAGCACTGACAAGATCAGGGGTATTAATGCTTAATTCTCCAATAGACTCATTATAATCAAAACCTATACCAATAGTTTTATTAATAGCCTGTCTATTGAAGATCTCTTTAGCTGTAACATAGGAGTTATAATAACCTCTGACTTTAGTTTCAAGACTAGTAATCTTTTCATTAAGAATTGTTTCTAATTGTTTATAACAGTTAACTCTGTTCTCAAGAAAAGCTACTTCTTCTTTAAGTTTATCTTGATTAATATGCACTAGCCTTAATTCACTAACTTCTTTTCAAGAGCATTGTTCTGAAGAATTATTCTATCATTTTCACGACGAGCACAATCTAAAGTACTACTAAGATGATAAACCATTTCAGCATCAGTAAGTGTTACCTCTTTGCTAGGAGATGCCATTGAGTCTTCTATTGCCATGAGTGCAAGATTGCCAACTTCTTCATCTTCACTATCAGAATCATCCCAACTTTTTTCTTTAGCAAGATAAGCTCTCCTAGATTTATTCTTTTGATTTGTATCATAAGAGTTCTTCTTTCTTTGCTTAGGTCTTCTACATTCAGTTGCAAAGTGTCCTAACTCATTACAGTTGAAGCAACGGATTGTGCTTCTATCCACCATTCTGGTCTTGTAGCCAGAACTTGAAGTATTAGAAGATGAAGAACCACCTTTCTGAAATTTGTTAGAGCTGGACTTGAATTTGAACTTGGGATCTCTTCTGAATCTCTGAAGTTTCCAAACTTCTTCACTATCAAGGCCATAGACTCATCTTCCAGTTGTTCAAGCTCTTTCATAGAATAGAAATCCCCATAAGATTGATTAGTAGATGTCACACCATGCTCAGCTACTATCACATCTTTGTCAGTGCTGGAAGGTAGAACAATTCTTGTCCCTGGTTGAACCTGTTGTTGTGGAGTTTCAGCTACCAGTGCAGTTGATGTACTGACCACTCTTCATGTACCATAAATTTCCTTCTGCTGAATTTGCTCTAGCTCATAGGTTTCTAGAACACCATAGAATCTTTCCGGTAATATTTCACTTAAGTCTTTTGTTTCTCTAATGGCTGTTATTCTATGCTCTAGATGAGGTGGAAGTGTCAGTAAAAACTTCTTGTTGATCTCCTTGATAGTATAGTGCTTTCCATTTATATTCAAGTCATTGATCAATTTGTTATATCTCTCAAAGACTTCAGTGATGCCTTTAACTGGATTGGATTTGAAGTGCTCATACTGAGAAGTAAGAATCTTCAACTTGTTTTCTCTAACCTCCTATGTACCTTCATTGATTATCTTGATTGTTTCCCAAATGTGTTTAGAATCTTTACCGTTCATAACATGCCCAAGCATAATGGAATCAAGAGAATCAATTAGAATTAGCTGTAGACTAGAATCCAGAGCAGCATCTTCTTTCTCATCAGCTGTATAGGTTTTTGGATCTTTTGGATAAGTTCTTGCAGGAGTAACAACCACATTATCCACCACAACTTCAAGTTCAACGATCATTGGAATTTTTGGACCATTCTTCAGAATACCATCATACTTTGGATTGGCCACTTTAAGAAACAAAAACAACTTCTTTTTCCACATCACATATTGGTCTTTATCAAACATAGGAATTTTGACGGTTCCAACTTTTTGAGTAGTCATCTTGAATTTCACTAGATCTTGATAAATCTCAAAAGTACGGATCTTGATTTGTGCTTCAATCAGGAGGCTCTGATACCAATTGTTAGGTCCCAATATGTTTGTAGAGGAGGGTTGAATACAAACTATACCATTTTCTCGAATTTAATGCGAAACAAAAATTGAAACAAGATTCAAGTTAAATATAACTTATATTAAACTTGAAGGGTTGTTACAAATATGGTACAAAATACAAGGAATTAATCTCAAACTAATTAAAACAAATCTTTAATAAATTCAACACGAATTTATCTATTTTTGTAATAAAAAGATCAAATGCTAAAAAGCAGTTTGAGATTAAAACTAGGGATATTTGATCCGATAGATAGTTTCACCAATACAAGTAATCAATTTCTAGTGGAATGAATGTTACAATAAATCCTAGAAATTAATTTCTTGAGCTCCAGTTGGTTGGCAGGTGGGAAGATAATGAATTTGATATTTTGATCTGATATTTTCTTCTCGGCTGCTGTCTTCAGTGTTGATGTCTGATAGCTTCTGTTTGATTTTTATATAAGTAGAGGTGCACATCTCATTTTACTTGGAAAGACAATCGACAAGACTACCAAATGAGCTAGGAAGACTATCGGCAAGACTAAAAATGACTTGCAAAGACTATCAGTAATATTGTCTTTGTATTACCAAGACTATCAGAAAGACAATCAAATGAATTGCCAAGACAATCGGTAAGACAGGATGATAGTCTTACCAGTTCATTTGATAGTCTTTTTAGAATATTTGATAGTCTTTCTTCTTTGTAAAATAATTAAAATAATTCAAAATTAATTAACTTATTAATTAATTTAATGAATAAATTGATTCTGATTGAATTAGTTTATTTTCATAAATTAACTAATTGATTTAATTAATTAATAGAGAATTAAGACAATTACTTTAGATCAAAATCAACTCTGAAGACCACTGATAAATATGAATATTTTCCTCCAAATAGATATTGACACTCGATGTACTGTCTGCTTCATGAGTGACTAACTATAATGACGGTTCTTCATTTCTTGACTTTAAAGCTGCGGTTCTTTTCCATTTTAATCCCTTTTTCCTTGTACTGAATATCTGTAAATCTATTTGTCACTTTGTTGAGATCTTTGTCACTTAAGTAGTTCCACTTTCCTGAGTCATTTCACTGAGGCTTGATCAATTAAATGAGCTTCTTCCAGTAAGGCAATTCTTCAAGTCTGTATATTGACTTTAATTCTTCTTTCTTTGACGAGTAATACTTTCTGAGATCCCTGTGACTGTAGATCTGTTATTTACTCATTACATTCTTATTTAAGTTAAGTTAAATCCTCGAACTACAAAAATAGGCTATGTCATATGTCTTTCATTGGTTAGACTAAGATAGTATAAGAAAAGAATGATATGTATGAAAATAGGAGAATTTTTATTTGATTGGTTTATAATTTAGGTGTGACCTCCTATTGATTCTAAATATAATTGAATACATTCGTAATTGCCTTTTATCTTTAATTTTGGGATAAATTTAGTTGGTTAACAATTTTTAATCATCACTAAATTAAAGATTATTTCGTAAATTTCACGTGGGCTGTAAATTCGTCAAAATCTGATTTTTATAACTCAAGATAGAGATGAAATAAAATCAAACATAACCCGATAATTTTTTTTTAATTGAAATATATAAATATTTTTTTGGCATATAAAAATGAGTAAACAGGATGTCAGATTGACCTTATATAAGGCATCAATTTAGGTAAGATTAAACGACCACACATTAAGCGTTTTAAACTATTTTGACCTATTAGATCACCTATTAGATCACGTGTTTATACTTCTTTGAACTAATAACCTAAATTTTGATTTTATTTTATTGATTTCAATCTTTAAACAAATCCTATATTATAATACCTGAGTCTACCCAGCTATGTAGTTAACTAATCAAAAATCAGGAATTAATTTAGAAACAATGAGAATTCGAGAATTAAATTCTGACCAATCATAACAAGATTAAAACTTACTTTATCTTTCTTTATAATACTTAGTTAACCACACCATTGAGTTAACCAATCACGTATTTTTCCATTCAGTTTTAACCAATGGCAGACCATGCCTAAAAAATAAACCAATCAGATTATAAATCTCCTATTTCCATACATATTCTTCCATACCTATTTAAAAAAAAATTAGACTAATAAAAGGGAACTCTAAATTTTCTTATATTAAAAATTTCCTTACTTACCATTCCCATCTAATTACACTAACTATAATTAATAAAAAAATAGCAAAATTATTATTTATCGGTTCGAATATAATCAGGTATCAAAATATAATCAGGTATCAGTTCTTTAGTATCATATCATAATACAGGAGAGTCATATCATAATATAGGAGAGCTGTGTGACTCATATTCTTGAACAGCTAAAGATTATTACTTAGTTAACTTTTAAAAAAACTTTATATTTTTCTTACTTAAAAATAATTATGATTTATTTTCTCCACATCAATATATATGATCTACATAGTTTTTTTTAATTCTATAATATTTTTATTTAAATAATGTATATTAATACTTTTACGTCAAAAAATTAATTACTTACAAATTCAATAAAATTATTTCTTTATATAAATATTTTTCAAAATATGAAGATAATAACACAACGATCAACTAAGATAACCACGAGCAGTTCAAAACTTATTACATAAGAAAATATATCCTAAATTAATTTAAAAATATTTTTGATAAAAGTATAAATCCTATATTATAATACCTGAGTCTACCCCAATCAAAAATCAGGGATTATTTTAAAAGCAATCAGAATTCAAGAATAAATTCCAACGAATCATAACAAGATTAAAAAACTTACCTTATCCTTCTTTATAATACTTAGTTAACCAGTTAACCAATCACATATTTTTCTATTCAGTTTTAACCGATGGCAGACCATGCCTAAAAAATAAACCAATCAGATTACAAATTTCATATTTCCAGTACAAATTTTTCCTTCATAACTAGGTATTCAGTTAACCAATTAGAAAATTTAAAATAATTTTAGACTAATATAAGATAACTCTTAATTTTATTATATTAAAAATTTCCTTATTACCATTCTCATCCAATTACAGTAACCATAATTAATTAATAATTCTAATTTAAACATAGTAGTTATTTAATTTAACATATTCATATATTATTACATAATAGCTTATTACTCATGTGATGCACGAATTTTCTGTATTATTTCAAAAAAGTAAAAAATTTCTAATTTAAAATAGAAATGGTAATTGGTTTTAACTGAAAAAGTTAATTGGTTAGTTATTAATAATTATAATATTCTATTTTATCTTATTTTATTATGTTAAATTAGCCGACATATTTTTGGAAAAGGAATTTAAAATAGAAAATGTAATGAGTTTTGGCTGAAAAGGTTAATTGGTTAGATATTAGTAACTATAATATTTTATATTATTAAATTGAATTGCTCGTGATATTTTTCGAAAATGAGGTGTTTTAGTTGAAAAAAATAAAAAGGTGTCTTATTTCAGTTGAAAAAGATAATTTGTTTATATACACGAATTATGATTAAAATATGAGTTATTAGTAATTATAATATTTTATTTTATTAAATATAATTATCCTTGACATTTTTGAAAATGAGATGTTTTAGTTAAAAAAATAACATGTTTTAGTTGAAAAGGGTAATACATTAATATAGATTTAAAATAAATAGGTTATAAAAATAATTAAGTAAAGGTACTTAAGTAAAAATAACATGATAATTAAAAATGGTAATTAAGTAAATATAGTAGGTACCAGACTACCAACAAAACTTTCAACGTTTTGTCTTTAATATAATAGTATAGATTTTTATATATACTTAGACGACTGGCTAGGTGAGTTTTTTTTTTAAAACAAAAGTATTTGCTTATATTAAATAGAAATAATCATTAGTACTGGTTAGGTGAGTTTAAGCGATAACAAATGGTGCATTTTACTTCTTTTGTCGAGTTGTGTATTAATATAAAAGTTGAATATTTTATAAAGATGAATTATTCTTCTATATCGATTAATTATTTTTAAATTAAAATGTTGATATTTTATGTGTAAAACTGATTTAAACTATATAAATTATAAATCTTACATTTGATATTCAAGTTTAGAAATATTATTATTAAAGAATAAAATTTAGAAGTTTACTTTTGAAAAAGTAAAATAAAGTGAATGATAATTTTTAAAAAATTAAAAATATAAAAAAAAGTTAATGTCTGACAATTATTAATCAAATATTTCATAGTTACGAGCGACACAAAGTTATACATTGGTGTATCGGATGGGGGAATTATTTTTTCAGCTAACAATTAATTATTGTTTTATACTTAACATGTTGTGCTTATAAATTTTATTAATGAGCTTTATTTTTTATTCATAAACAAGACTTTTAAAGAAAATTTTGCTAAAGCATTTGTTCAAATTACCTATTTTTTTATAATACCGTAGTAAACTTATACACCCAATTCAACTTTAATTCTAATAAAAAAGTTAACAAAATTATGTAACTTGCAATTCACACTTTTACAAAAAAATAATTAAAATCAGTAAATTAGTCAAGTAAAATCAATTATTTGTTTAAAGAATGAAATCAATAAAATAAAATCAAAATTTAGGTTATTGATTCATAGAAGTTTAACACGTGATCTATCGGGTCAAAATAGTTTAAAACTCTTAATGTGTGGTCGTTTAACTTTACCTAAAATGATGCCTTATATAAGGTCAATCTGACATCCCGTTTACTCATTTTTATATGCCAAAAAATATTTAAATATTTTAATAAATAAATACCGGGTTATGTTTTATTTTATTTCATCTCTATTTTGAATTCTAAAAAACAGATTTTGACGAATTACAGTCCACGCGAAATTTACGAAATAATATTTAATTTAGTGATGATTTAAAAATTATTAACCAACTAAAGTTATCCCAAAATTAAAGATAAAAGACAGTTACGAATTTTGCATTAAGTATTCAATTATATTTAGAATCAATGGGAAGTCACACCAATCAAATCAAAAATCTCCAATTTTCATACATATCATTTTTTTTAATACTATATGGGTCTAAGTGGGTGTGCAGTTAACAAATATGAAAATTTTGAATTATTTAGACCAATAAAAGAGAACTCCTAAATTTTAGACCAATCACAATATATTAAAAAATTTCTTATTTACCATTCTCATCTAATTATACGAACCATAGTTAGTCAATAATTCTAATTTAAATGTAATGGTTATTTAATTTAACATATCATATAATACATATTTTTATATGCCAAAATTTACTTATTATTTTAATTCAAAAAAATTATCGAGTTACATTTGATTTTATTTTATCTCGATCTAGAATTCTAAAAATTACATTTTGACGAATTTATAGCCCACGCGAAACTCACTAAATTATCTTTAATTTCTCGATGGTTTAAAATTATTAACCAACTAAAGTTATCACAAAACTAATGATAAAAGACAAGTACAAATTTTGTATTAAGTATTTATATTTAAACAACTACTTATATTTTGTTTAAATCATGAAAATGTAGAATCCGTTTTAGAGCATCTCCAATAGGGGTTGCCAAGAGGTTGTCAATTCTTATGTGGCATGGCACCCTTGGTTGCCAACCTATTGGAGTTGTATTATATGGTCCCTACACTAATATATAATAAAATGTGAATTTATAAAAATGGGTAAGGTTGGATATGACAAGAGGTTGCCTACCAAGGTTGCCAAAACTTGGCAACTTCCTTATTTGGTTAAATGCAAACTATTGTGCAAAAATCATATCCAACCTTACCCATTTTTATAAATTCACATTTTATTATATATTAGTGTAGGGACCATATTGGCAACTTTTGTAGTTGCCAAATGTTGGAGTGTATTTTAGAAAAAGTTGCCAAAGATGATATGGAGGAGAGATAAAATAAAAAATTAATTAATATATTGACTTGGCAAAGTTTGGCAACCTTTTTAACAACCCCTATTGGAGATGCCCTTAGATCAAACAACTATCATCTATTAATTTCAATATCTAACATTCCTTTAAAAGAGTTGAAGAAGAAATAATCAAATTGAAGTTGAAACTAATAAAAAGAATAAATTTGCATAGCAAAAATAATTAATCCGAATTCGTTTAATTTTGTTTAGGTTTTATCTTGAGTTTTAGAAATCAGATTTTGACAATTTCATAGCCCATACGAAGCTCACGAAATCATTCTTTATAATACATGAGTTAATCACATTATCGAGTTAACCAATCGTATATTTTCTATTCAATTTTAACCAATAGAAGACCCTATCTTAAAAATAGAGCAATCATATTACATATCTCTTATTTCCATACACATCCTCCCATTCTTATAATATCTGAATGTATGCGGTTAACCAATCAAATTTTTTTGAATTATATTAGACTAATAAAAGAGAAATCCTAAATTTTAGACTAATCACATTATATTAAATTTTTCCTTATTTACCATTGTCATCCAATTATACTAACCATAGTGAGTTAATAATTCTAATTTAAAAATCGTACTTATTTAATTTAACATATTTCTATATTACATATTTTTATATGCCTAAAGATGCTTATATATTTTAATTAAAAAAATTAACGGGTTATGTTTGATTTTATTTCATATCTTCTTTTTCTAAACATTCCTTTCTTCGTATAATATCTCATTATAACCATGTATGCAGTTAAGCAATCTGAAAATTTTGAATTATTTTAGACCAATAAAAGAGAACTTCTAAATTTAGATCAATCACATTATATTAAAACATTTCTTATTTACCATTATCATCCAATTATACTAATTGTAGTTAGTTAATAAGTCTAATTTAAATATAGTTGTTATATAATTTAACCTATTCATATATTAAATATTTTTATATGGCAAGAAGTACTTACATATTTTAATTAAAAAAATTATTGAATTATGTTTAATTTTATTTTATCTCTATTTTGAGTCCTAAAAATCTGATTTTGATGAATTTATAGCCCAAGCGAAACTTGCGAAATTATATTAAATTTAATAATTGTTTAAAAATTATTAATCAAATAAAGTTATTCAAAAACTAAAAATAAAAGATAGATACAAATTTTGCATTAAGTATTCAATTATATTTATAATGCCTACTTATTTTTTGTTTATATTATGAAAATATAGAATTCCATTTTAGATCTTTGACAAAAAAAAAAGTTATGTTTTAGATTGAACAACTATCATCTATTAATTTTAAGATTTAACGGTCCATTGAAATAGTTGATGAAAAAATAATCAACACATCAGATAGAATGGTGTTTATTATTAGTCGTCAAAGACCAAAATTTTGGATAAGATCTCTTTTACTCTTATTATAAGATAGAATGAATTGATTTTCCTAAATATATATCATATCCGATTAGAATCACCAAATACATATTTGAATCACCAGAATCGAATTACCACAACACATGTATTTTCATTTGCTACCACTTATCAACACATCTTCACAATCATGATCACCACTAACATCAATATCTACAATCATCACTATATATAGATAACCAAATACAAGCCGGAATCACCACAAAAATCACAAGACTCGACAAAAATTTAAAACAAATTATGCGTGTGGAATTGAAAACGAAGAAGGAAAAGACAACTTGGAAGAAACAAAATAATTTATCTAAGAAACATGAATTGGTGAAGAACATATCGATATAACATAAATAGATATGAAAAATGGGTGGAGAGTAATCTAAAAAAGAAGAAGTAACAATCAAATTTCATTTTTCACGACTTCGTCAAAAAGACGGAGATCGACTGAAAAGATGAAAAGAAGTATATGTTTATTATATATATATATATATGTGTGTGTGTGTGTGTGTGTGTGTGTGTGTAAAATACAAAATTAGTGGTACTTAAGAGTAATATAAAAAATGAGTAATTGAGCTTACTATCAAAATTCCACTATTCAAATTTTTTTTATTGATTATCTATATATTAGATAAACCAATATAACACAATTTACCTAACAAATGGTATTAAGAAGTAATTTAACCGATAAATATAAAGTTCTAACATAACTTTGAGTAATAAAAATAACATTTTGCAATTTATACAAAGGAGAATAGGTAATTTTGAGGGTTTTACTTTTTAAGAAAATACCTTTATTATACATCATTTTTCCAAAAATACAGTAAAAATTAATTACAAAAATATATTTTTTAAGTTGTGCTTTGAAAAATACAATTTGCAACTTTGCACCTCAAAATGTAACATTATTTCTATTTGTCTGAATGTTGATTTTGGGGTTATTCAGTTGCATTTGCTGATTATTTTTTTTGAGTTGTTTTTGGTTGCATATGTTACAAACCAAATCAATTTCAATTCAATATCTAAGTAATCAAAATCAATAAAAAAAAATTATTTCTTTGTGACATTAGGTCAAATAGTAGATATCCATGAAAATAGATAAATTAAATCAACCAATAAACAACTTCATGATTCATGAATCAACCAAAAAGCAAACAGAGTAGCAGACAATTGCAATTTTAAAAATAACCAAATCAACTAATTGCAAGTTTTTTGTAATGATGAAGGATGATAATGACGATAAAGGATAATTAAAGACATGATGGAGGACAAGAAGTAGAGAAAATGTAGGGTATCATATTGTTTAAAAAAAGATGGAAAAAGTGTAATAACGAAAGGAAAAAAGAGACACCGTATTTTGGAAAATAAAATGGTAAAATGTATATTTTCTGTAAATTCTCTAATTTTAATTATATTTTAGATTTTAATATGAGTTTAAGGATCTCGAGAAAAATTTTCTAAAATTAAGTTTTTTACATACTTTTCTCATAATTTCACGAAAAATATCTTAAGATTAATCTCAGAATCCTTATTCTCTTTCAATATTAGTTAATTGTAAAAATTACTGATAATTGTGGGTTTGTAGTTCGGTGCGTAGCACGGGTAAAACGCTAGTAATTGATTTTACTTTACTCATTTACTAATTTTAATTATTTTTTTGTAAAAGTATGTATTGCAAGTTAAATAATTTTGTTAAATTTTTTTATATTAGAATTATGGTTAAATTGGGTGTAAAAGTAAACTATGGAATTATAAAAAAAAAATTGTAATTTGAACAAATCCTTTAGCAAAATTTTCTTTAAAAGTCTTTTTTATGAATAAAAAATAAAGATTATTAATAAAATTTATAAGCATAGCATGTTAGGTATAAAAATAATAATTAATTGTTAGCTAAAAAAATAATCTCACCTTCACATACATCTATGTATAACTTTGTATCACTCGTAACTATGAAATATTTGATTAATACTAGTCAGACATGAAGTTCTTATATTTTTATTTTTAAAAAATTATCATTCAGTTTATTTAAAAAATAAATTTCTAAATTTCATTCTTTAATAATAATATTTCTAAAACTTGAATATCAAATGTATGATTTATAACTAATATTATTGAAACCAGTTTTACACGTAAAACATCCACATTTTAATTTAAAAATAATTAATTGATATAGAAGAATAATCCATCTTTTTTAAAATATTCAACTTTTATATTAATACACAACTCGACAAAAGAAGTAAAACGCACCATTTGTTATCGTTTAAACTCACCTAAGCAATCATCTAGGTAAGGTTCTAGGTAAGGTTTATGTAATATCATTTTTTTCTCTATAAAAATATGTAATAGTATATGAACACGTTAAATTAAATAACTTCTATATTTACATTAGAATTATTAATTAATTACGGTTAGTGTAATTGGATGAGAATGGTTAATAAGAAAATTTTTAATATAATATGATTACTCTAAAATTTAGGAGTTTTCTTTTATTGTCTAAAACTATTTTAAATTTTTTGATTGGTTAACTGCATACTTAGTTAGACTCAAATATTATGGAAGAAATAATATGTATGGAAATAGGAGATCTGTAATCTGATTGGTTTATTAAACTCAATGATGTGGTTAACTCAAGTATAAAGAAGGATAATGAAAGTTTTAATCTTGTTATGATTGGTCAGAATTTAATTCCTGAATTCTGATTGGTTCTAAAATAATTCCTGATTTTTGATTGGTTAACTGCATACTTGGGTAGACTCGGATATTATAATATAGGATATGATATGATTAGTAGTACAGTACGTAGTATTAAACCCCTAGCTAAAAGATATAAGATTTAGAAAAGGAATATGATTTTTATTTGTAAAAGGGCTATAAAAGGGTTACAATTCTTATTTCTAATAAAATCTATCTATTTATCTTTTGTCTATAATTATTTGTTAGGTCCCAATATGTTTGTAGAAGGGGGTTGAATACAAACTATACCTTTTTCTCGAATTAAATGCGGAATAAAAGATTGAAACAAAATTCAAGTTAAATATAGCTTATATTAA
>PHNY01126895.1:12440-27853 GCA_003724115.2 Anethum foeniculum | reverse complement strand
CAAATGTTGGACGCATCCCTGTCCCCCGAATGAGAAGCCCCCACCAGATAACAGGACAGGTGATCCCAAGCTTTTGGGTGCAAAGTGCAGGATTACTCCAAAGTTCTCCAACGAGGACACCTGTTGATAACAACAGAACTCCCAGAGCACACCCCAGTGAGGACACCCATTGACTACAGGAGGAGGCCTTCGGCATCAGGCAGACCCCTGGAGGCCTTCAAGCTCACAGACATCCCCCTCTGTGAACGGATCACAGAGGGAATTCTTCAAAGAGTACCTACAAAAAATACATTAATAAAATGTCTTATGTCCTCTTCCTGAAATCATAGAGCATCCTTCTCAAGAATATCTCTAAATCCACGGAGCAAACCAATAATCAGTCCACCTAACATGTTAGGGTGCGTCCTAAGTGCATAGGGTAAGAGGGTTCGCCCTAATGCTGTACACCAAAACCTAATTTTTGTGCCTTCTCCTCAATTGGAGTTCAATTGACCCGACTTTGACCCGAAAATAAGTAATGCCAAATTTTGGCTATAACAGTATCATAAGATACAAACTGTTAATACAGTTATTTACAAACTATAATGCCAACTGTTGTACAAGCTAAAGCCCTGACCTAATCTCAATGTTTAAGTAGCTACGAGGATGCATGTGCTTTATAAGTGGCTGGAGTATATACAAACAAACTAAAATATGTATCTTCATTTACATATCATAAGAGATATGCAACAAAAATTGATATAGCACTTTATGCATCATATATAACAAGAGATTACTTCTTTCAGGGATTAGAAGGCTTTAGTATTGTAAATCTGTAGTGTGTGTATGTGTAAGTGTAAATTCGTTGTACATAAGGTTAGACTTACTCTGCATTATGTAATTATTCATTTTTACTAGTTCAGATTTGTTATGAATGCTTTGAAGGCCAAGGAGTTCTATAGGCTAGATGTCCAGTACACATGTTCAGAGACGGGAAGGCTCTTATTATAAATAAGGTATTACAAACACCTACTTGTTTAATTATTTAGGGAGCATCATTTTGTTTGATTAATAATTTAGCTAGTGATCCCCTGTTAACAAATTAACTGTTTGTCCATTTCATTTAATCTTTCTGTCTGTAAAAAGTGTATATTAATAAAGCTCTATCTAATTGTGCATGTTTTCCTTTTTTGTTTATTAATGAAGTGCCATGAGATCATAGTTCATACTATTATAAATGCTACATAAATCAAGGCATATCTGTTATAATTCAAAAAAATATGTACTTCTAATGATAATTGAACTTCATTGCAGCATCCCTAGAGCTTCATTCTAGAGTATTCAGTATCTTTAACAATCACAGATTTATATTTCATATTCTCTGTTAAAATCTACTTACTGTTCCATTTTTTCCAATATCTTTTTAAAACCTATTCACAGAATCGCAGTTGACAGGCAGAGTTGAAAAGAAAAGACGATGGTCTGAGGGAGTTCACCAAGCTTTGGAGGCTAAAGAAGGTTTACGGGTTCAGGTATGTTTTGTTTCAAAAATGCCTTTTTAGGGTTTTCTTATAGTTTAAGAGCAACAGAGCTACACCATTCATTTTTCTTAATAAATTGAGATTTTTAAGTGTACTTCATAGGCTGATTCAGTTGTTGTGGCACAAATCATGTACCATTATTATTTAAGTTATATATGAAGCTTTCAGGGATGACAAGAACAGCAAAGGCAGAAGTATGGCTAATTCTTTTATCTAAATATTGTGCTAAGCTGTTCATTTCTTGTAAACTGTATTCTCTATGCTAATATTTATGTTGATTTGTCATGACATAATATTGTTTCAGGAAAAGGAATTCATGAAAATGTTCCAGGTGCCAGTTATATATCAAAGTGCCTAGAAATCTGCCAAATATACATAATGACTTGCCTATACAAGCTTTTGCAGTAAGATGAGCTTTATTTTTGTTATTGTTTTTGGTATATATGAATGAAAGGCTTTTTAGAAATTCTGATCCCGAGCTTATAACTAAAAACTGAAAAAGTTCAGCTTCAATGTACAAACAATAGAAAGTTGGGGTCAGTTATATGCAGGTTATAAAGGCAGGACGACAATAGTCAGTAAGCCTAACAATATATGAGTCCTTACAAGCTAACATTTTTTCAGTTTTTAGTTTCTTAGAATGCAAGAGGAAAGTGAGCATATGTTTGTGAAGATATCCTGTCCACGTTTAGGCCGGGTCGACCTGTGCTTGACGGTACAACTAGGTATTCCCTTTTGCATTTGTAAAACATCAGCAAATTGAACAGGCTATGTTGAGTTTGTCTGCAGCTGGACAGATTGTGAAATACCAGGACGATTTAGAAAATCTTGCCACAACTTCTGGAAACCCTCACATAATTCCAGTAGCAGGTAAACAAATTGTTCATTCTATCTCAGAAGACAAGATCGAGAATCTTGATTCAGGTGTAGATGTCCCGTCATGTCATGTTGAGAATATCGGATCATATGAATTTGACATTCCTGAATGATCTTCCTGGGCATCTAGAGCAAGTCAGAATGGGGATTTCAGAACTCGAGCCTGTAGAGTCTTTCCCGGAGTTTTCTGTCTGGAAATTTGTATTCCCTTTTGCACTTGCATCTTATATCTTAGTTCGTATTTTATTCGGACTTTTATCATATAAACTGCCCGTTGTTTCCTACTATCTGCTTCTTTTAATGGGCATGGTCACTGTAGTGCTTCAGATATCTCCACAAGTATGGAAGTACCATCTTTATTGAATATCTCGTCCAAAACTTTAATGATTTTAGGAGAAGCCGCTGTTAATAGCATAACACTTCCCATTACTTGATAACTATCACCCTCTAATGGGCAAGAGAACTAAGGCATCCATTCAAATTGGAGACTTATTGGGGCATTAGGGCTTGAACTAGAGATCCTTGGCAAACCAACATTTACTACTATGTTAGATGACAAACTATCCACAAAAACATTCAGGTGGTGGGAGAAGCCACTAAATAGATCATACTGTTATGCCCGTTTTTGGGCATGGGTCCTAAGCAGGCCCATTATGATCTATTTGACTTTAGGCCTCACAGATAGGTCCAAGTATGTTTGTCTATTAAAGACTGATAGCTCAAAACTTGATTAGGGCACCCCTATAATTAGGGATGCATGGCACCCCTTTGGAGGGGTCACGTGCCCCCTCAATGATAAGGGTCGCTAGCTAATCTAGGGGTCGTTATCCCAGTACTAGCGAGCCCGCCTTGGAGGCCGCATCGCGTAAGTACCAATATATTAAGAGGACTGGCAGGCCAACCCTCTTAGGGTGGCCTCGTTGCATGGCAATATGCGAGCGTCACCCTTCCTAGGGGCGCTCCGCTATGAGACCAATGGCCGTGGTCCCCTCCAGGGGGGTCGCATGGGCCTGGTCACTATAATTTTACAGATGGCCCCTAGAGGGTGCATGTGAGGCCTTGCTGTGCCTCCATGGTGTCCCCTGGAAGGGTAGTGCTTCATTTTACAACCATTCTACAGCCTTACTGGCTTAGGTTATGGTTTCAATGGGCTTTTTACGGATGATCTCCACGGTTAATGGACCTAGACCTCGATGGACCGAACGAAACCCTAGCCCATTAGGGTAACTTGTTCTCCAAGAACTACGTGTGGCTTGAATCCCTATAAATAGGGTACGTAGGCCTCTTGTTTTGACAGAGAAACAATTTGTACAAAAGAGAATATACGTATTTTCTCTGAGCACTCTACAAATCAGTCAGCAAGATCAGTCACAATATTCATCCAAATTCATCCCGTGTTCTTCATGTTCTTAGCAAAATATCCGTATTTTGCTCTGTGATTCCAGCAAGCCTCCAAAATATTGTTATAACAATTTCTCCCGATAACATTTGGCGCTAGAAGGAGGGGCCCCTCACTTGTCATCTACTGGGAGAAAGATGACCAATTTCAAACACAGGAAGAACGGAGATGATGACCAGGAAGCTGAGCTGCCCCTGGGGCACCCTGCAAAGGGCCTCCAGCAGCCGCTCAAGAAGAAGACCCCTCAGGATAGACATCCTCGAGAGAAGTCCCCCCTACTCGGCCTCCCCCGGTGAACGACCCTAAACTCATTGAAGGGACACCCATTACTCCTCACACTGAAAATGGAGAGATAATGGGATATCTGAAGGACATTGGGGAGCGCTTGATTGCCATGAGTGAGCGGATTGAGAAGGTGGAGCAGGGACATAGTGGCTCCAAGAAAAAGAGTAAGAAGAAATGAAGCAAGTCTGGTGGGAAGATCCAAAAGAAGCTGTTGAAAGATATTGATGAGGTTGAGAATGAAACTCAGGATGATCCTGAAGGTGAGAAGATGGATAAGCCCTAGAGTCAAGCCTCATCAGAGGCTCGCTCCACTAGTTTCTTTGATAGGACCAGGAAAAGACTTACAGTACATGACCTCAGACTCAGGATTGATAAACTCAAAAATGATAGGTCCTCATCCCAAGGAGGAAGGTCTCAGCACAAGGAGCGACAAAGGAAGACCCCTTCCCAACAGGAGGAGGAGCAATCAAGTGAGCCCCCATCTCAGGCCAAGGGTCCCCAGGGACCAGACCCAACTGGAGGGAGGAAGGTTGGGGACATGGACATTGGTGAATTAAGGAAGCTAATGGAGAAAATGGATGCAGACAAGGGGGCCATCAGTCCGACGGGCACATTCTCACCTTTCATCCAGGAGATTAAGACAGCACCCCTTTCCCTGGGATTTAGGACCAATTCAGATCTTGTTTTTAGTGGGGACACCGACCCTACAGCCTACCTGATCCGCTTTAATACTGAGATGGAAGTCTACCAGGTCTCTGTGGAGGCAAGGTGTAGGTTGTTCGCGGCCTCTCTATGGGGTAATGCCCAACAATGGTTCTCCAAACTAGGGGAACAAATCACCATCACCTCTTGGGAAAAATTTGCAAACATATTCATTAAGCAGTTCCAATCTTCAATGTTGTACACTCCCCCGGTGGCTACTCTTGCAAACATAAAGCAAAGAGAATGAGAGACTATTCAGGAGTACTTTATGAGGTTTAATGCTGAAGTTCCCCGGGTTAGGGGCGCTACTGAAGAAGCTGTTAAAAACTTTCTTATAGCGGGTATTCGAGAAGGCTCGAAGTTTTGGAAGCATTTGCAGTCTCAACTCCCCCTAGTATCCTTGAATGAATTTTATGCTTAAGATGAGCCCTTCAAATGGCTATAAAAGTCTATGCATGACTTAAAGAAAGGTGAGGGAAGCAGCAGCGGGGGAAGCAAAGGCAAGGGGAGCAAGCGTGAGAGGTCCTACATCCCTAAAAGGAACCGATCTCCGAACCCAAAGAAGGACCGTAACACTAGGGATCGCTCCCCTCAAAGGTCCCGGGGTCGTGATAAAAAGGATACCACACACACTCCTCTGGTTGCTTCCATTGAGCATATCTATGACATAAGTGATAAGAGCATGTTCAAGAAGCCAACACCTATGAACCAACTGGGAAGAAGGGACAAGTCGAAGTACTGTGCCTTCCATCGGTAGACTGGTCATGATACATCAGATTGTAGGCAGCTCAAGGACCAGATTGAAGACCTAATTCGTAATGGACACCTTAAAGAGTGGGCAGCCCGGGAAGCTAAGAAGCAAAACACCAACAAAGGTCTAGGCTACAATGAGTTCCCCTTCCAAATAATAATGAGGGCGACCCTAAAGACAGGACCACTAGAGATGGGACTATTCATGTTATCTTTGGAGGGCCCCATATTGGGGGAAATAGTAACTAGGCAATGGAGAGATATGCACGAGAAGCCAAGGGGCTCCCTCTCACTTATGTCCATCATTTACACGATCGCCCGCCTTATCTCTTTAAAGGGGAGAATGCGGACATCTTGTTCACTTAGGAGGATGCAAAGTGGGTTCATCACCCACATGCGGATGCATTAGTTGTCAAGGTCAAGATTGGCACCAATAACGTCCACAGGGTCTTGGTGGACAACGGAAGTGCGGCCAATATATTAACCTGTGATGTTTATGGCAAGATGGGACTCCTTGATAAGGATCTGCTACCCCCCCCTCGTGGGGGCTCTGTATGGGTTCACTGGATCATCTGTGGCAGTAAATGGCCTCATAAGGCTCCCCGTGACTCTTGGGGATGAGCCTTGCCTCACGACTCAGGTTGTAACGTTCATGGTGGTGGACCAGCCTTGCGCCTACAATGCAATTTTGGGTAGGCCCATTTTAAAAGAAATGAAGATAGTCACCTCTATTTATGCTTTAACCATGAAGTTCCCTACCCCTAAGGGAGTTGGATGTGTGAAAGGCATTCAATATAATTCCAGAGATTGCTACAACAAGGCACTTAAGGCCGCCTCTAAGGGAGATGTCCCCGTCCCGGAAGACATGGACATTGAGGCTGACAGCTCAAAGAAGCGAAAAGTGGTGGCCATAAATATGATCTCCATTGAAGAACTACCAGAGGGGTATTTCGAAAGTCAAGGGATCCATGCTGAGCCGATCCCAGGTGCACTCATGATGGAAGCCTCTCAACCCATCATGACCCTTCAGGAGGGTATAGTGGAGGAGGCTAGTGATGAGGATGAGACCCCTGAGCAGATCGTAATGTGGGCTCGAAAAGGAAAGGGGACCCGCAAGGAAACGTTCATATTGGTGAGCCTTCTAGGGGGAATCACTCGTGAATACTCACATATCTGAAAGCTGGGTGTTTAATGGTGATCTCCAAGAGCCAACTTCCGCGCCCGAGCCAGTGAAAAATGTCCAGGAGGTAGGGGAGCCCAGCGAAGTAAACGATCTTGACATCGACTTGGACCCACGCATCCCTGAGCATGTGGAAAAGGCAGGAGCAGCCGAGGACACCATATCAATCCTTGTGGATAAGAATGACCCCTCTAAGGTCCTCAAAATCAGCTCTCAGTTGTCCCCAGGGTTAAGAGAGCGGCTCACAATCTTTCTTAAATCTAGCCTGGATGTGTTTGCTTGGTCACATAATGATATGGTGGGGATTGATCCCAAGGTGATGTGCCATAAGCTTAATATTGACCCAGACAAGAAAGGGGTGAGACAAAAACGAAGGCTAGTTATTGGAGAAGGGGCTGAAGCCTTGAAAGAAGAGGTGGACAGGCTCTACAGGCAGGACTTGTCAAAGAGTCATTCTATCCCATGTGGCTAGCTAATCGGTACTGGTCAAGAAACCAAATGGTAAGTGGAGAACTTGTGTTGATTTTACAGATCTTAATAAGGCGTGCCCGAAGGACCGCTTCCCATTGCCCCGCATAGATCAGTTGGTTGATTCTACAGCTGGGGACGCACTCCTAAGCTTTATGGACGCCTATTCAGGCTATAATCAGATTCCTATGTATGGCTCCGATCAGGAGCACACCTCATTCATAACTGATAGGGGTCTCTATTGTTATATCGCAATGTCATTTGGACTCTTGAATGCGGGGGCAACTTATCAATGATTGGTGAACCTAATGTTCGAGAAGCAAATTGGGAAGACAATGAAGGTCTATGTGGACAACATGCTAGTAAAGTTCAAAGTGGCCTCCGAGCATATTGGTCACCTCAGGGAGATGTTTGACATCTTGAGGAGGTACAAGATGAAATTGAACCCCCAGAAGTGTGTTTTTGGTGTAGAGTCATGAAAGTTTCTTGGGTTCATAGTCAACCATAGGACCCAGCAAAGATCAAGGCTCTCATGGACATGAGGTCCCCAAGAAGTGTGAAAGAGGTGCAAAGCCTAACAGGGCGCATTGCGGCCCTAAATAGGTTTGTGTCGAAGTCATCAGACAAGTGTCCAGAATTCTTCAAGGACATCAAAAAAGTGGGAAAGAACTTTGAGTGGACACCAGAATGTGAGCAGGCCTTTCAGAAGATTAAAGAACACTTGGGGACGCCCCCTCTCCTATCCAAGCCAAAGGAAAGGGACATCCTCATTGTTTACTTGGCCATTTCAGAATATTCTGTGAGCGCTATGTTGGTTCGTGAAGAAGAAGGGATTCAATACCCAGTATACTATGTTAGCAAGAGGATGTTGGATGCAGAAACCAGGTTCACGAGCATGGAGAAGTTGGCCTATGCCTTGGTTTTGGCCTCTCGCAAGTTAAGGCCTTACTTTCAGGCCCACAAGATTGAAGTACGAACTGCTTACCCCCTAAGGCAGGTCATGCACAAGCCAGAAACTTCAGGGAGGCTCCTTAAATGGACCATCGAGTTGGGGCAGTTTGATGTGGAGTACAAGCCTAGAAACGCCTTGAAAGGCCAAGCTTTGGCTGATTTTCTACTTGAATTTCCCCTTATGACGATGACACCAAAGCACTTGCAATAATTCCCAGGGTAACGGAATATTTTGATGCCCAGCAGAATTGTGCCCCTTGGTGGTCCCTCTACGTGGATGGAGCTGTCAATAACAAGGGAGCAGGAACCGGGATAGAGCTGGTCACCCCGGAGGGTCATAGGTTGAGGAGCTCAGTTCACTTTGCCTTCAAAATGACCAATAATGAGGCTGAGTATGAAGCCTTAATCCTCGGCCTCAAGTTGGCACTTGAGATGAGGGTGGAAAACTTAAATGTCTATAGCGACTCAATGCTGGTCACCGGCCACATACAATGTGGATGGCAAGCTAGGGTTCCCCAGACAGAATTATACCTCAAATGTGCACAAAGGCTTATCAAGCTCTTTAATGAAGTCAGGGTTGAGCACATCCCCCGAGGCCAAAATGAAGGAGCAGACGCCCTAGCAAAGTTGGGCTCACAGCGAGAGGCTATGTTACTTGGTATGATTCCCTTGGAAATACAACTCAAGCCTAGCATACCTGAAAACTTTATTATGGAGGTATCAACAATCAGATCTACTTAGATGACCCCAATTTGGGAGTATGTCAAGATAGGGGCCCTTCCTCATGATAAAAATCAAGCTAGGAAGGTTAAGTACCAGGCAGCCCGTTATGTGATTTATGACGAGGTACTATACAAACGAGGTTTCAATACACCACTGCTGAGGTGTGTTGATGGTGAAGAATGTACTTACATCTTAAGATAAGTACATGAAGGCATCTGTGGAAATCATACGGGGGGTACCTCGCTTGCTCAGAAGATATTTAGACAAGGCTACTACTGGCCCACGTTGAAGAAGGATGCATTCAAATTCTCGAGGGCATGTGACAAATGTCAGAGGTTTGCCAATTACAGCAATGTCCCATCGACTCATCTTACATCTCTCACTAGCCCATGGCCATTTGCCATGTGGGGCATTGATCTCATTGGAGAGCTCCTCAAGGCCAAGGGTGGTGTCAAGTATGCAGTTGTGGCAGAGGATTACTTCACCAAATAGGCTGAGGCTAAACCCTTGGCCACTATTACTGCAAAGAAGCTAAGGGACTTCGTCTTCAGGGCCATTGTATGCAGGTACGGGGTCCCCTATCAACTTATCTCTGACAACGGAAAGCAGTTTGATAGCAAGGAAATGCGGGAGTTCTGTGATGCATTTGTGATAAAGAAAGACTTCTGTGCCATTAGCCACCCTCAGACTAATGGACATACCGAAGCTGTTAACAAGATCACCAAGCATATTCTGAAAACTAAACTCGAGGAGAGCAAGGGCAACTGGCCCGAAGAGCTACCCAAGGTGCTATGGTCCTATAACACCACCCCTAGGAGCACAACTGCAGAGACTCCTTTTTCTCTAACTTATGGGTGTGAGGCCATGGTTCCTGTGGAGATTGGATCGGGGTCCTTCAGACGGGATCATTACGACCCCCAGGCTAACGAGGCAATCACAGGCTATACTTGGACATGATTGAGGAGGCTCGAGAAGACTCGCAGGTTAAAGTAGCAGCCTATCAACAAAGGGCATCTAGGCACTATAATGGAAAAGTCAAGACTCGTCCTCTTCATGTAGGAGATCTGGTCCTTAGGAGGGTAATGCCAAACACCAAGGTCCCCGGTCACGGGATATTTAGAGCTAATTGGGAAGGCCCCTACAAGGTTAAATCCGTACTATGGGAAGGGACCTACCACCTCACAGATATGGATGACAAGTTACTCCTGCGGGTATGGAACGCGGAGCATCTCAGAAAATATTATCAGTAATGGGCTCTAATCCCTTTAGATTCGTTTATATATGTATAGACTTAGTATGGATAAAACATCCTTAGTCTAGGGGGTAGTGGTTATATAAACGCCTCCCCTAGCCGATGTAATGACTTTGGACATGGCCCCTATTATCTATGCATTGAGTAATTTCCTTCAATTTTTTACAATTTTGTCTTTGGCATAAGGCCCATTTAGGCCTCATTTTACAATTTTAATAATTATTTTATAGTCATGACATGTATACTTTGAGGATACTACACTTAAAATATGACTTAGGGTCGCTATAGCGCCCCCAAGGAAGTCAATTATCATTTAAATTTGACTTAGGGTCGCTATAGAGCCCCCAAGGAAGTCAATTATCATTAAAATTTGACTTAGGGTCGCTATAGCGCCCCCAAGGAAGTCAATTGTCATTTAAAATCTGACTTAGGGTCGCTATAGCGCCCCTAAGGAAGTCAATTATCACTTAAAATTTGACTTAGGGTCGCTATAGCGCCCCCAAAGAAGTCAATTGTCACTTAAAATTTGACTTAGGGTTGCTATAGCGCCCCCAAGAAAGTCAATTGTCATTTAAAATTTGACTGAGGGTCACTATAGCACCCCCAAGGAAGTCAATTGTCATTTAAATTTGACTTAGGGTCGCTATAGCACCCCCAAGGAAGTCAATTATCACTTTAAATTTGACTTAGGGTCGCTATAGCGCCCCCAAGGAAGTCAATTGTCATTTAAATTTGACTTAGGGTCGTTATAGCGCCCCCAAGGAAGTCAATTATCATTTAAATTAGACTTAGGGCCGCTATAGTGCCCCCAAGGAAGTCAATTGTCACTTTAAATTTGACTTAGGGTCGCTATAGCGCCCCCAAGGAAGTCAATTATCATTTTAAATTTGACTTAGGGTCGCTATACCGCCCCCAAGGAAGTCAATTGTCATTTAAATTTGACTTAGGGTCGCTATAGTGCCCCCATGGAAGTCAATTATCACTTTAAATTTGACTTGGGGTCGCTATAGCGCCCCCAAGGAAGTCAATTATCACTTAAAATTTGACTTAGGGTCGCTATAGCGCCATCAAGTAAGTCATTTGAATTCACAAATGGACTTAGGGTCGCTATAGCGCCCCCAAAGAGGTTGTAAGAAAATGCAGTTTGTGAAAGCAGGTTAAACACTTAAATACGCCCAATATAGGGCCAACAATAGTAACAAGTTACGGGTCGTAGCGCGAACCCAGAATTGATAAATTGTTATCACAGCTGTAGAGCATTAAGGGAGCCCACACCCCTTGTTCAGTAAAGTAAGCATTATAAAGTAGAAAGGAAACTAGGCCTCAGCATTTGAACGTTCAGAGGCATTTCGCGCACCAGCATCATCAACTTGGGTTCTCTCAGCGCCCCCATCCTGAAGTTATTTTGTGGCCATCTCTTCCTGTCCCGTTGCTAGTTCTTCCCTTCTTTTTGCGGCTTCTTCCACCAGCTCAGTTTTCAAGTCCTCAGCGTACCCAGCCACAGCGGCCCCAAAGACAGCCCAATCAAAGTCAGGGACCTTGCGGATGAATTTCTTCATAAAGATCTTTTGCCCTTGGGCCTTGAACTCTTCTTCAAGGTCTTTCTTTTCTTGTTGAAAGGTGGCGAGGTCCTTATCCAACTTTTCCTGAGCAAGTTTAGCCTTAGCGACCTCTTTCTAGCGAGCCTCCTCAAGTCTCTTGACATCTTCCCTGGCTTCGTGGAGCTCCTTCTTTAGTTGCTCAGTTTTCTGCTTCATAGCGAGCTTGTGAGTCTCAGCCATCTTGGTCTTGTCACTCTCAGCTTGGGTTAGCTTGAATTTGAGGATCTTGTTGCCCCTTGACAAGTTCTTCATTTCTTTGACATGGGAGGCATGGCGAAGAAAGGCCTCAGCGAGCCTTCGGCTGGTCGCATCAATTGTGTCATCAACATTGGCATTACACCAATTGTGCACGTCAGCCTCTGAAGCATTCTGGTGGCCCATCTTTGCAAACATGTGATGGACTATAGTGGTGTTGGGAGTGACACCTCCAGCTCCCTTGCTAGATTTTTGGCGTTTTTGACCATGCTCATCAAGCCTAGTCTCTTCAGGCTCGCTCCGCTTCTTGGGGTCGCTAGGCTCTTTGGCTGCAGAGATTTGGGCTAGGGGAGTCTTGATGACGATCCCCTTTGAACCTTGAGGAGGTGGCATGATCACAATATCCTCGTCATCTTCAGGGAAGGGAGGAGCTGTTGTTTTCTTTGACATGCCTGAAATAAAAACATGGTCAACATTCAGCGCATATAATAACGAGAACAAGGCAGATAAATATGAATGTAATGCAACAGAAGTAAAAGGGAAATGCATAAAGCGACCCTAGGCTACTTGCACTAATTCTTACTTTCTTCATCGATTGCGGGCCTTTTACCCTTTCACTTTCGCGAGGCTTCCTTTTGGGTTTCGGGTTTCGGGGCCGGCTTTGATCTTGATGCCTTGGTTAAAGGGGTTGTATGCGCCCCCGGTTTCAGAAAACCGCACTCAACTAAGTTGGCGGTGGTGAGAAGGGTCCTAATATTTCTCCTCGCTCGTGGGAGCTTGATCACTTTGTCCGCGTTACTTTTTGCAATACCAGTTAGTTGGGTCCGTACTTGACCAGCTGTGACCCCAAAAGTGTTAGACTAAATTTAAATAAAGAAAGGAATATTGAAAAGCGGGCCGTTTGATGATTTCTTACCTGGAAGATAGTTAAAAGTGGTGGGGACTCGCGACACTTCATGAACATAGAAGTACGCTTCTTGCCACGGGCCCGCGTTGCTTGGTGCCCCCTAGATCAAATCTTTTTTGTTATACTCAGGCCAGACAGAGATGTAAACAAACCCAAAGTCTCGCTTAGGGGCCCGCTTCATCTGAAGGAAATACCCCATCGTTCTCGCGTCCATAGGTGGGAAACTCTCCTTATGATATATGATGTATAAGGCGATCATGGACCGGAAACTATTAGGGTTTATTTGCATTAGGGCCAAGTTATACTCTCGACATACATCAGCGATGAATGGGTGAAGAGGGGAAGCGACCCCAACCCTTGGAAAAAAAGCGGACATAACCATTCTGGGCACGCGACCACCGTTCTGAGGATGGTTGAAGCGGTAGCATCTCATATGGGGAAGCGAAAGTATAATTTTACCCTCTAAGTGGTACTGGTCAATCAGGTTCACCAGAGTATCAGCTGTTAGGGTCGTCGATTATTTTTTGCAGGCCAGCTTGCGTGCCCGCAGCTTCTACTTCATCTGGAGCGGGGCCACCAACATATATTGTCCCCTCTAATTCTGGCTGAGGAGTTGGAACATAGGGGCTTGGGCTCGCCTCTGGTATATAGTCGTAGTCGCAAACATTGATAATTTTGCTAACATCATCGAGGTCGCCATCAGCAAACTAAGGCTCCTCGTAGTCTTCATCATCAGAATTGGGGGATTCATTATCAGCGCCCCCTTCGTAGAAAAAGCCACCAGCTTCGGCCCCAATATCATAGTAGGCCTCGCCTAAGGAGTCTGTTGGAGATGACCCGCTATCAATTGTGATTGGATCATGGGGGACATGCGGGCCGGCCGATGACCTAAGGGCACTTGCTTTTTCTTGCAGCCTTTGAATGTTGTTCTGGGCCTGCTCTGCGAAGTTCAGATTAGGTTCTGGAGCACTAGACGGCCCGGCTACAGACTCGCTAGCGGCCCTTGACGGTCTCTTGGATCTCCAGGCGTAGGGGTCAGTCTCCCTTGTGTAATTTTCATGCGACCATGCAGGATCCAGAAACAATCTGAAGGAGTCAGAGCCGCTGGTCGTGATCCTAGCAATGTTTGCGGCTACTTCATCGCTGATAATTGCTTTTGAAGGGAGTGGGTGTCTTGAGGTACCCGATATTTCGTTTAATTCTTCTTGGAACTCAGTAGAGCCTCACAGCTCAGGCGGGAAGCGGCTCAATGGAGATGACGTTTTAGAGGAGGCGTCACTCGACATCTGAAAAGATGGTGTATGATCAGTGTGTGCCTTACAAAATAATAATGAAAAAAGGCATTGAAATAAGAAAAGAGACTAGTGCCTGTTTGGGAAATCTTATTTGTCAGAAATAAGTTACTTATTTCTAAAAAAAGTACATCAAACTGTACTTTTTTCTGAAATAATTTACTTATTTCTGACAAGTTTTTGCATATAAGATATACTAAATCCTACTTAAATATTTAATTCTAGAAATCAACATGTAAATATGAATTTTTTTTTCGAAATAAGTCGATAAGTTGATAAGTGGCCTGTTTGCCAAACAGGCCAGTGACCTCACATCGCACACGTATCGGGCTCGCATCCTAGGGGCTCGCATTCTAGGGGTCGCATGTTATTGGGCTCGCGTCCTATAACTACAAGGGGGTTCATTTTTAATACATGCAGAGGGGTCGCTATCCAACTACTTTGGGATCGCATCCTCGCGTGAATGTATGTGTGGACAACTTATAGTAAAAACACGAAAATGAAATTGAAAGATGAAGATTGAAGATCAAAAAACTTACTTTCTGTAGAACTGGATGAAGAACTGGTCTCGCACTTGTAGACAATCCCCGTTGGTCTTCGAATATTAGTCGTTTTGATCCTTCAGCAATCCAACAGCAATTTAGCAAGGTGTTTGTGAGAAAAGTGGGAAATGAACTCAAAAATTAACATATTTATAGGCAACAGAGGAGAGAGAAGACGTTGTACAGGGGTCACAATCTCAGCCGATGGGCACAGATGTCGAGACACGACAGCTCTCTCAACCGATTCATCTCTCAATGGGCTCGCTAGCGACCCCAAATACACGTCAAGACAATGCGACCCTTATTACTGAAGGGTAAGCCTCGTTGGACAGAAGGCCTCGTTTTAGAGTCCACATAGCGCTTTTAGCGGCCATTAGACTCGGGGGTAGTTGTTATGCCCGTTTTTGGGCATGGGTCCTAGGCAGGCCCATTATGATCTATTTGACTTTAGGCCTCACAAATAGGCCCAAGTATGTTTGTCTATTAAAGACTGATAGCCCAAAACTTGATTAGGGCACCCCTGTAATTAGGGATGCATGGCACCCCTTTGGAGGGCTCACGTGCCCCCTCAATGATAGGGGTCGCTAGTTAGCCTAGGGGTCGCCATCCCAGTACTAGCGAGCCCGCCTTGGAGGCCGCATCGCGTAAGTACCAATATATTAAGAGGACTGGCAGGCCAACCCTCTTAAGTTCACTACACCAAAAATAGCTTTAGGTAACCAAAAAAAATGTTACAATAGGTCCCTCAAAATGTTACTAAAGGCCCAGAC
>PHNY01126848.1:0-13028 GCA_003724115.2 Anethum foeniculum | reverse complement strand
ATTTTAATACAAAATTAAGTGAGTTTTGAAAGATCTGTGTTNNTATGTTATAACTGATCTTACTACAAGATTTACTTTATCTCGTTCAAACCAGATTAGCAAAAGAAAACCATAAAAACTCAAAAACACATTCACCCCCCCTGTGTGTAATTCATTACCTAACACTTGGTGATCTTGATCGGATATGATCTATATTTAGGAAAATCAATTCATTATATCCTTATATATAATAAGAGAAAAGAGATCTTATTGAAAACTTTGGTCCTTGACGACCAATATAATAAAGATGGCTAGATCTTATAATAAATGGATGATAGTCGTTGGATAAAAAAAGGAATAATTTATATTTTTATGATTTCAACCAAATAAAGTAGGTATCGAGAATAAAATAGAATACTAAATGCGAAATTCGAAACTGTCTCTTCTCTTCAATTTTTAAATAATTTTAATTGAATAATAATTTTAATTTTATATAAATCTTAAAATAAATAGATGATAGCTGTATGATCTAAAATAAAAGAATATTTATATTTTCATGATTTAAACAAAAAATAAGTAGGTATCCTAAATATAATCAAATATTTAACACAAAATTCATAATTGTCTCTTCGCTTCAGTTTATGGATAATTTAGTTGGATAACATCTTTTAAACCATCCCTTAATTAAAGATTATTTTGTGAGGTTTATGTGGATTTTAACTTCGTCAAAATCTGATGTATATAACTGATGATATTGCCGAAATAAAATCAAACGGAACTCGACTAATCAAAGTGTGAGAATAAATATTTGTATACTCGTAGTTATTTTAATTAAAACATATTTGTTCTTTTGACATATAAAATATGTGATATATGAATAAGTTAAAATAATTACTATTATTAACTAATTGTGGTCAGCACAGGGGATTGAGAATGGTAAATAAGAAAATCTTTAAATATGTCGTGATTGGTCTAAAATTTAGGTGTGCACTCTTATTGTTCTAAAATAAATTTATTTAAACCATCTCTAAATTAAAGTTTATTTCGTAAGTTTCACGTGGGCTGTAAATTTGTCAAAATCTGATTTTTAAAATTTAAAATAGAGTGAAATAAAATCAAATGAAACCCGATATTTTTTTCTGCTAAACAGATTTATTCTTTTTATTTCTTTAACTATTTCAAAGAACCATTAGAACTTGCATTAAATAGATGAATAGATGTCTGATCTAAAATAAAGGTATATATATATATATATATATATATATATATATATTTCATGATTTAAACTAAAAATAAGTAGGTATCCTAAATATAAATGAAAACTTAATGCAAAATTTGTTTGTAAGCACTTAAGGCTGGAGCTGGTTTTGGCTTGGCGGTGACTGATCCCCAAGGCCGCCAAGACCAGGCGCCCCGGGAGCCGAAGCGGGTGAAATCATGTGGGCTGATTCATGACTTAGATGGTGGGCTAATATTATACTCGGTTGATGGGGCTGATGGGTTTTATGGCTGTCTGGGATCCAAGATGCATTATTTTATTAGGGCCAAAGGCTAGGACAATTATTGGGCTCATGTGGGGGAAATTAATTATTGAACATAAGATACAGATTACATCAATATATGTCTATCTATATCTCTCCACGTTTTTCTCCCTTGATGAGCAGTTACTCTCATCCAAGTTAGTTCCAGCAGTTACAAAGACACCTGGCAGCCAACCATTCATTTATGCAACCTGTTGGGCAGTTGCTAGCAATCTCTAGACACCCACCAATATATGTATATCACATATATATGCAGCCCAAGTATTACCCACGTTTTTGTTGTCCACAGCCATGCCACTTGTATTTTTTGTTTCAGTTTCTAGATAACTTTAGTTAGATAATACCTTTTAAACTATCCTCAAATTAGATATTATTTTGTGAGTTTCGTATGGGCTGTGGATTCATCAAAATATGATTTCTAGAACTGAAGATAGAGCCTAAATAAAGTCAAACGAAACCCGACTAATCATAATTTGAGAAGAAATATTTGTATAATCATAATTGATTTAAAAAACATATATTTATATTTTTGACATATAAAATATGTAATATATGAATATGTAAATCAAGTAACTACTGTATTTAAATTAGAATTATTACCTAACTATGGTCAGTGCAGGAGGATGAGAATTATAAATAAGGAAATCCTTTAATATAATGCGATTGGTATAAAATTTAGGATTGCTATATTTTTCGTCTAAAATAATTTAATATTTTATGTAAAATTCTTTTCTCTTTGGTTTCCAGATAATTTTAGTTGTTAGTACTTTTTAAATCATCACTAAATTATATCTTATTTCGTGAGATTCGCGTGGGCTGTAAAATCGTCAAAATCTGATTTTTAGAATTCAAGATAAAGCCAAAATAAAATCAAACGAATTTCGATAAATTTTTTGGCTAAGCAAATTTATTCTTTTTATTTATTTTTACTCTAATTTAATTATTTTTTCCTTAACTCTTTCAAAGGATCGTTAGATCTTGAAATTAATAAATGATAGTTGTTTGATCTAAAACGAAATTCTATTTTTTCATGATTTAAACAAAAAATATGTTGGTATTCTTAATATAATTGAATACTTAATACAAAATTCGTACCATTCTTTTGTCTTTAGTTTTGGGATAACTTTATTTGGTTAATAATTTTTAAACCATCGCTAAATTAAATATAATTTCATGAGCTTCGCATAGGCTATAAATTTGTCAAAATCTGATTTTTAGAACTCAAGATAAAAAAATCAAACGTAACACTATGTTTTTTTAATTAAAATATATAAGTATTTTTTGGCATATAAAAACATGTAATATATGAATATGTAAAATTAAGTAACTACAATATTAAATTAAAATTATTAACTGATTATGGTTAGTATTATTGGATGAAAATCGTAAATAAGGAAATTTCATGAGCTTCGCGTGGTCTTTAAATTTGTCAAAATATGATTTTTAGAACTCAAGATAGAGATGAAATAAAATCAAACGTAACTCCTCAAGATAGAGATGAAATAAAATCAAACGTAACACAATGTTTTTTAAATTAAAATATATAAGTATTTTTTTGGCATATTAAAATATGTATGTTTTTTAGAATTCAAGATAAAGCGAAAATAAGATCAATTGAAACCCGGTAATATTTTTTCTACTAAGAAGATTTATTCTTTTTATTTCCTTAATTATTTCAAAGGACAGTTAGATGTTAAATTAAATAGATGAATATATGTCTGATCTAATATAAAGGTATATCAATATTTTCATGATTTAAACTAAAAATAAATAGGTATCCAAAATATAATTGAAAATTTAATGAAATATTCGTAACTGTATTTTTGCTTCACTTTTTGGATAATTTTAGTTAGAGAATAATTTTTAAATTATCCTTAAATAAATATTATTTCATAAGTTTCGCGTGGCTGTAAATTTGCCAAAATCTGATTTTCTATTACTGAAGGTAGAGCCGCAATAAAATCAAATGAAACCTGACTAATCAAAGTTCGAAAAGAAATATTTGTATAATCTTAACTAATTTTAAAAATATATATTTTAATATTTTGACATATAAAATATGTAACATATGAATATTTAAATCAAATAATTACTGTATTTAAATTAGAATTATTAACTAACTGTGGTTAGTGCAGGATGATGAAAATTATAAATAAGGAAATCTTTCAATATAATGTGATTGGTCTGAAATTTAAGAGTGCTTCGCGTTGGCCGTAAATTTGTCAATATCTGATTTTTAGAACTCAAGATAGAGATAAAATAAAATCAAACATAACCCCTCAAGATATAGATGAAATAAAATTAAACGTAACCACATATTTTTTTAATTAAAATGTATAAGTATTTTTTGACATATAAAGATATGTAATATATAAATATTTTAAATTAAGTAACTACTATATTAAATTAGAATTATTAACTTACTATGGTTAGTATAATTGGATGATAATGATAAATAATGAAAATTTTGATATAATGTGATTGGTCTAAATTTTAGGAGTTCTTTTTTTTATTGGTGTAAAATAATTCAAAATTTTTTGATTGGTTAACTGCATAACTGGTTAGACATCTAACTTTATAATACCTGAGTTAACCACACTATTGAGTTAACCAATCAGATAATTTTACATTAGTTTCTACCAATCAGAGACGAGTTCTAAAATTCAGACCAATAGTACTGTATCAAAAAAATTCTTTATTTACTATTATCATCCAGCTATAGTAACCTTACTTAGTTAATAATTTTAATTTAAATATAGAAGTTACTTGATTTTCTAAAATTTAGACCAATAGTATTGTATCAAAAACTTTCCTTATTTACTATTATCATTCAACTATAGTAACCGTAGTTAGTTAATAATTTTAATTTAAATATATAAGTTACTTGATTTAATATATTCATCATTCAAAAATTATGAATTATTTTATAAGCAATCAGAAAATAGTATTTATTTTTTAACAACGCTACAAAAAAGCGTTACCAATTTTACAATTCTAAAGTAACATAATTAAAAGATTCCACTTTTATAATCCTTAACTAATATATTTAAATAGAATATATAACCAATCACGTATTTTCTCTTCAATTTTAACCAATAAGAGGCCATTCCTAGAAATTAGACCAATCAAATACAAGTCTTCTGCTTCCAAGTTTAATCAGATTACAATAATACATGAGTTAACCATACTATTGAGTTAACCAATTACGTATTTTCTCTTCAATTTTAACTAATAGGAGGCCATTCTTAGAAATTAGACCAATCAGATTACAAGTCTTCTGCTTCCGAATGTAACCAGCATTTGTTAACCAAAGTTAAATCTAACCAGCAGAAGATTTTATATTAAAAATCAAAATTAGATCTAATACATAAAATAGTAACACTGATAATGAATCGTAAATAATATTGTTATCAAAATTTTATGAGACACGAGAGAAAATTACATCAAGACACTAATTTTATGATGACAACTGTAACTTGCGAGGTGGCGAATCAGAACTTCGAAGTTTAGTTGAATTTGTTTATTTGACATAATTTATTTTTTATGTTTTAAATGTGCTTATATGGCATTATTTATTATTTTTCCTTTATTATAATATACTCGAGTTTAACTTTAGTCAGTATTCAGTTAATAAATCAGAAAATTATAATTTATTTTTGGACCAATTATAAAGCACTCCTAAGTTTTAGACTAATCATACAAAGCTTTTCCTTATTTACCATTCTCATCCCACTACATTAACCATGGTTAGTTAATAATTCTAATTTTAATATAAGAATTACTTGATTTAACATAATTGTATATTATATTTTTTATGTCAATCTCGATTACACAATTACATAGCGTGAAGTAATTTTTATAAGTAATTTTAATTTAAAATCTGTGTCGATTTTATAATTACATGTATAATAATTTGCTTTGCATAAATATAAATTAGAGCCGATCAGAATTTTCTTAGAGCAATAGTATCACTTTAATATAATAAAGAATTACTAATTTCATATATCCATAAATTACATATTATTTAAGTGATAAAATATTTACTAATTATTCACTATTCTAATTTAAAATCAACAAAAGTTACATGATTATATACGATGATACCCGAGTCTACCAACTACGCAGTTAATCAATCAGAAAATTATGAATTATTTTATGACAATTAAAGAGCACTTCTAAATAAAATATTTACGATAGAACCCCTTTAAAAGTAATATTCTCGGGACCGAGAAAAATTTCACTTTAGAGAGGTTATCATATAAGATGGATTTATACTTTTCCAACTTTAAAATAATTGAAATATATTTTTTACACATAACAATATATACAACGTACATAATCTTTTTCTAATTATAGAGTATATACTAAAATTATGTATGTTAACACTTTTATGTCAAAAATTATGTATAAATCCAATAACATAATTTCTTTTGATGAACATTTTCAAAAAATATAAAAATCATAATGACCAATTAAAGATAATAAATATGATCATGAATAGTTTAAAAGTGATTATACAAAAAATCTATCCTAAATTAGTATCATAAAATATTTTACATACACGTAAAATATATTAAAAATGTGTATTTAATCAAATATATCACTTTATGTGAAAACCAAACCGATATTTAAATTTTAATATTTAATATAGGAATTACTTGATTTAACATAATTGTATATTATATTTTTTATGTCAAAAAATATTTATAATAATTACTATATCTAATTAAAATCAATCTCGATTATACAATTACACAGCATGAAGTAATTTTTATAAGAATTTACTAATCATTCACAATTTTAATTCAAAACCAGTCTACATTTTATAATTATATATATATATATATAATAATTTGCTTTCCATAAATATAAATTAGAGCAGATCACAATTTTTTTAAAGTAATAATACCACTTTGATACAATAATTATTAATTTAATATATCCATAAATTACCTATTATTTAAGTGATAAAATATTTACTTATTATTCAATATTTTAATTTAAAATCAACAAAAATTATATGATTATATACGATGAGCAGATTTTTGTAAATATTTTTTATTACAATACCCGAGTCTGCCAAGTACGCAGTTAACCAATCAAAAAATTATAAATTATTTTATGATCAATTACAAAGTACTTCTAAATATTATACCAATCATGTTATATCAGAAAAAAAATATTTATTGTAGAACCCCTTTAAAGTGATATTCACGGGACCGGGAAAAATTTGACTATGGAGAAGTTATCGTATTAGAGGGTTTTATACTTTTCTAACTTTAAAATAATTGAAATATATCTTTTACACTCAACAATATATATAACGTACATAATTTTTTTAATTATAGATTATATACTAAAATTATATATGTTAACACTTTTACATAAAAAATTATGTATAAATTTAATAACATTATTTCTTTCGATGACCGTCTTCCAAAAATATGATCATGTATAGTTAAAAGTTATTATACAAAAAATCTATCATAAATTAGTTTCAAAAAATATTTTACATACACGTAAAATGTATAAAAATGTGTATTTAATCAAAGATATCACTTTATGCGAAAATTGGGACCGATATTTAACTACAAATTTCTGAAAAAATATCAATTATCATGATAGAGAGGTTATTAAATTTAAATTTTTTAATGCTAATTTGTTTTAAAAACTTAGGATATATCTTTAAATTCATGTTTTTAAGATATATAATAATTTTTTTAAATAATTTTCAAAATTCTAAATTTATATGTCAACATCTCCTAAAAAATAACTATAATAATGTATTTAATTTTACTATGAATAGTAAATTAGAATAATTATGGTAAACAATAAAAAAAATTAAATATGACTGATTGATTTAGAATTTAGAAGTGACATATGATTGCTTCTAAAGTAATTTTTTATTTTTTGATCAATAATTTGTTCACCAAGTAATAAATCAATTTATAATAGTTATCACTTTAGAGTGTATTAATTTATAGAGGTTTTACTGTACTATTCTCATCCTACTACACAAACCATGATTAGTTAATAATTAACATAATTATATATTATATATTTTATGTCAAAATATATTTATAAAAAATAACTTTTTAGGTTAAAATCAATCTCGATTACACAGTTATTTAGTATAAAGTAATTTTTATAAGAATTTACTAATCAGTCACAATTTTAATCAAAAATATGAAGATCACAACGACCACTTAAAGACAATAAATATGATCATGAATAGTTTAAATGTTACTATACAAAAACACTACCATAAATTAGTATCAAAAAATATTTTACATACACATAAAGTATATAAATATCTGTATTTAATCAAAGATATCACTTTATGCGAAAATCGGAACCGATATTTAACTACAAATTTCTGGAAAAATATCACTTATTACGATAGAGGGGTTACTAAATTTTAATATTGGTCTCGACGTGGAATCAGGATTTCTTTATTAATTTAGAGAGGCTATCACTTTAGAGGGTATTAATTCATAGAGGCTCTACTGTACTCTTCTCATCCTACTACACAAACAATGATTAGTTAATAATTAACATAATTATGTATTATATATTTTTTATGTCAAGAAATGCTTATAAAATATTACTGTTTTAGGTTAAAATCAATCTCGATTACACAATTACATAGTATGAAGTAATTTTTATAAGAATTTACTAACAAATCACAATTTTAATCAAAAATATAAAGATCACAACAACCACATTAAGACAATAAATATGATCACGAACAGTTTAAAAGTTATTAGACAAAAAAACGATCACATATTAGTATCAAAAAATTATTTTAAATACACGTAAAGTACATAAATATGTGTATTTAATAAAAAATATCACTTTATATGAAAATCAGGACCAATATTTAACTACAAATTTCTGAAAAAATATCACTTATTACGATAGAGGGGTTATTAAATTTTAATATTGGTCTCGACTTGGGATCGAGATTTTTTTATCAATTCTGAGAGGCTATCACTTTAGAGGTTATTAATTTATAGAGGTTCTACTGTACTATTCTTATCCTACTACACAAATCATGATTAGTTAATAATTAACACAATTATATATATATATATATATATATATATATATATTATATTATATTTTGTATCAAATAATACTTATAAATATTACTGTTTTAGGTTAAAATCAATCTTGATCACACAATTATATAGTATGAAATAATTTTTACAAGAATTTACTAACCAGTCATAATTTTAAATTGAAATCATTCTCGATTTTATAATTATAAATATAATAATTTGTTTTGCATAAATATAGATTAGAGCCGACCAAGAGGAATAATATCACTTTAATACAATAATTACTAATTTAATATATCCATAAATTACATATTATTTAAGTGATAGAATATTTACTAATTTGTCACTATTTTATTAAGATCAACAAAAATTATATAATTATATAAGATGAGCTGATTTTCATAAATATCTTATTTTACGATAAACGATTCTATCAAGTATGCAATTAACCAATCAAAAAAATTTATAAGTAGACCAATTGAAGACCACTTAAAATTTTAGACTAATTTTATTTTTTTACAATTCTATTTCTACTTTACTACTCATGGTTAATAATTTCAAACTAAAACTCTTAATATCTTTTAATCAGGAATAAACTCATTAACCATTACACAATTAATAAAAATTTAAATCAAAATATACACATATAGTGAGTGAAAGCCCTGATTATCAATTTTAGATCTAGGTGTGCCCAAAATACCAGCTTGGGGATGAAGTGCTCGAAATGACAATTTGTATACGTCTATGGTATAGGCATAGCCCATTACGCATTATATACATACGTATTTGTTGTCGGATTCCTCCCACATTTGCCATACTACAAGAACGTCAATATACCAAATAATTGTAACTGCATCCCATGGATGCGCTCATCGACCATGCATTCCTCATTTACGTGTTCTTTGCATTAAACAAATGTATAATTAGCTACGCATCTCCCGAATGTGATTATAACCTCTACACATTCTCCATATGCATGGCGATTTATACGTGTATGCATCTATTTCACGAGTGCTTACAGTGAGTTGTGTTTCATTATATATGTTAGTATGTTGTATTCTCATTTTAGATGTAAAACTTTGGCAAAATAATTGGTTGTTTCTTTATTTGTCCATGTAATTGATTCATGGTGTTAATTTGGCAGAGTTAGAGATCCAAAAATACACATACCAGATGTTTGATATAATGTGCAAGCGGGTATACGTGTGTTTTTGTATTGTTTTGTGATATGTATATCACTACCAATTAGTTTAGATGATGAACGTGATATAATCTGAAAGTGAATTAGAGATTAATGAAGTATAGAGGAGTGGAGAATGAATAGATGAAATTGGCAACCATTAACTCATGTTTGGCTATTTGGGGTTGGAGTGTTGTGTGCTTTGATTTCAATGAGTTTAGGCATGATCAATATACGCATACATAGTATGCAGATATAAATGGGTAAATTGGACGTTCTTCCCGATAAGTGATATATGGGCACTCATATCATTATTTTATAATATAATGAGAATTTATCCTTTTTCGTTATAAAATTTTCTGAAGTGCATAATATAAAAATCGTCTGTTGATATTGATGTCCACACACATATGTTGGATACATGAACATTATATAGCCATATTAGGAATACTCACGTCTCCTACAAGTCACCAAATTACCTACACACATTCATTAGCCATATGAAGATCTCCACGTATCGGGGAACGGTATAGACTATGTATATCATGTATAGCACAACAACAGTAACACTCAACACACATGCCAGAAAAACGTGACCGACTTACACAAATCTACCAAAAATGTGCTAATTCTGACCACGTAGATGGTAGATATATTGTACTATCCAAGTGGGTATCTGACTAGAAAAACACAAATATCCGCGACAAGCGTTGATGGAGTACATGTATCTCAGGGAAGCGTGGGTGAAGTTTAGAAGATTCATGGGTAGCGGGATGCTTCTTAAATATGTGTGGAATGTAACCGATGTACATACTTCAATATCATTTGTGGTCTATGTACATATACCAACAAAAGTGTGGATTTATTACCTACGTATACATATAATTATTTTGATTGTGTACAAGCAGAAAACACAAGTGTTATTGGCACGTCTTTTTTTAATTTGTATTAAAACACGCATATATGTTATACGATATTGATGAGCAAATATGACAACATTTTTGAAAATAGTGTATCAGGTCTCTATTCATGGATAATGGGAATTTAAGTCCATTTGTAAGTAATTTTGTATTTAAATATAATAAATATAAACTTTCATATTTTAAAAATGATAAAAATTATCATTCGGTGCGTAGCACGGGTAAAATGCTAGTATATATTATAATAAAGGAAGGATATTTACGTAAGTAGGAGATATGTAATCTGACTGGTCTATTTTTTTGGCGTGACCTCTCATTTGTTAATATTGAATGAATAATATATGATTTATTTGTAATTTGATTGGTCTATTTTTTAGGCGTGACCTCCTATTAGTTAAAATTAAATAAAAAATACGTGATTGGTTAACTTAATAATGTGGTTAACTTATTGTGATTGGTTAGTATATTCTTATAAAAATAACTTCTACTATATAATTATGTATTCAAGATTGATTTTAATTAAAAATAGTAATTATTATAAATATATTTTGCCATAAAAGAGTATATAATATTAAATTATATTAAATCAAGTAATTACTATATTCAAATTAGAATTATTAACAACCATGGTTAGTATAATAGGTTGAGAATGATAAATAAGGAATATATTTTGATATAATATGATTGATCTAAAATTTAGCAATTCACTCTGATTGGTTCTAAAATAATTTATATTTTTCTGATTTATGTATTAGATTTAAATTTGGTTTTTATTGTAAAATAATTTTCAATTCTTCCTTATAATAGTCGTAGTCATTTATAATAGTTATTTAGTAGATGCGGTCAGATTTAATCTTGGTGGTTAGATTTAATCTTGGTTAACTTTAATTGTTGTAATCTGATTAAATTTGGAAGCAGAGGGAAGCAGAAGACTTGTAATTTGATTAGTCTAATTTTTTGGTGTGACCTCTTATTGACTAAAATTAAAGAGAAAATACGTGATTGGTTAACTCAATGGTGTGGTAAGATTTAATCTTGGTTATCATTAATTATTATAATCTGATTAAATTTGGAAGTAGAAGATTAAATTTGGAAGCAGAAGACTTGTAATTTGATTGGTCTATTGTTTAGGTGAGGCTTCTTATTGGCTAAATTTAAAGAGAAAATACGTGATTGGTTAACTCAATGGTGTGGTTAACTCAGGCATTATAAATTGAAAAGGGTAATTAGTTAGTTATTTGGGAAATGAAGTATTAGTACTTATAATATTACTCCCTCTGTTTTTTAATATTTGACGCTTTGACTTTTGACACATATTTTTAGGCGCTTTGACCGGATAGCTAGAATTATTATTTTTAAAATTTTCTTTTTCTGAATTAAAATATCTACAATCAAAATTTTAATTCATAAAAAAATTTAAAAAATAATAATTTTAACTATCCGGTCAAAGCACCTAAAGATGTGTGCCAAAAGTCAAAGCCTCAAATATTAAAAAACAGAGGGAGTATTATTTTACAAGATTTGCCTATTATATTTTTGGAAAATGAGATGTTTTACTTGAATTTTGGTTTTATGTCATTTATTCCAATTATTAAAAAAAAAAATAATATGTATAATAGCAGCTATATAATTCCCTTTTCTAATTAAAAAACTACATTTTAATTAAAACATATTACCTTATATTTGTTTTATTTTAAATATAATTATATTGTGTATCTGAATTTTTATTTATGAAAATGTTTTATTTTTAGTAATAGAATTTATATTGGGAATCGGATGATAAAAATATGAGGATATTTTCTTTTCAATAGAATTATATTAAAAGTTTGATGATCAGTGACCAGACTACCAACAAAACTTTCAATATTTCGTCTTTAATATAGATAGTATAGATACTAGCTTATAACCCGTGCTATGCGCATAATTATAATATTTATTTCACTTAATTAAATAGAATTGTTTGTAATATTTTTGGAAAAGAAGATGTTTTAGTTGGAACAAATAAAAAATATAACATATTACCTTATATTTGTTTTATTTTGAATTTAATTATGTTGTGGATCTGAGTTTTTATTTATGAGAATATTTTATTTTTAATAATAGAATTATATTGGGAATAAGATGATAAAAATATTATGGGGATGTTTTATTTTTAATAAAATTATATTGGGAATTGGACGTGCAGGTGACCAGACTACCAACGAAACTTTCAACGTTTGTATTTAATATAATAGTATAGATATTATATATGAGGCATGTTCCCCAGCCACAGTTGGATGGGATACTGTTGCCGCAATGAAACATTGCGGCAGTACTCTCCTACCGCAATGTTTCATTGCGGCAGTCG
>PHNY01126834.1:3990-27883 GCA_003724115.2 Anethum foeniculum | reverse complement strand
AATACGGTTTGAACAATTTTATTATTCCATTAAAAAATAATATGAAATTCTACGAAAAATAGAAGTACTGTAATAATAATACGATTTTTACTATTTTAGTATTTTATTGAAAAGTAACATGTAATACTACGTAAAATAGAAATATAGGGGTGAAACCAGATTATAAGAAAAATAACTTTCTATTTAAATCTTTTAGTTTAAGGCATATAGGAATGACGTAAAAAATTATAAATATAGAATTATAAAATATATAGAATTTAAAAGGGGTAAAAATAATACATATATGAAAAGAATTATAATACATATAGGAATAAAAAGTGTGAATCTAAAATTTGGTGAAACCAAAAACGGATGAAACCAAAGTACCATTAAAAAGGGATTTCGCTTATTAATATGTAAAATAGAAATATAGGGGTGAAACCAGATTGTAAGAAAAACAACTTTCTATTTAAATTTTTTAGTTTAAGGCATATAGGAATAAAAAAAGACGTAAAAAATTATAAATATAGAATTATAAGGCACAAAAAATTTAAAAGGGGTAAAAATAATACATATATAAAAAGAATTATAATACATATAGAAATGAAAAGGGTGAAACAAAAAACCGATGAAACCAAAGTACCATTAAAAAGGGGTTTTCCTTTTTAATAAAGGTTATTAATATGTATTATAATTCCTTTTATATATATTATTTTTACCCTTTTAATTCCTTTTATGCCCGTTTTTGGGCATGGGTGCTAAACAGGCCCATTATGATCCATTTGACTTCAGGCCTCGCAAATGGGCCTAAAAAAGTTTAACTATTGAAGAATGATGGCCTAAGGTTTGTCTAGGGCACCCCTTTGGAGAGGCCGCGGGCCGCTTCAACCATAGGGGTCACTAGCGGGCCTGAGAGGTCGCAACCATTACACTAGCGAGCCCACCTTAGAGACCGTATCGCATCAGTAACAATATATTAAGAAGACTTGCAGGCCAACCCCTTTACGGTCGCCTCATCATGTGTCCTTAAGCGAGCCTCATCTCCTTAGGGGGCGCTCTGCTATGATTTGCATTGCTTTGGAATGAAGGCCCATGGCTAGGGGCCCCTCTAGAAGGGGTCGCACTTGAGGTCTCGTAGTGCCTCTATGGTGTCCCCTAGAAGGGTAGTGCCTCATTTTATGACCATTCTACAGCCTTTTAAGCTTAGGCTATGGTCTCAATGGGCTTTTCACGGATGATCTCCACGGCTTTTGAGCCTGGACCTCGATGGACCAAGCGAAACCCTAGCCCATTAGGGTAACTTGTTCCCCTTAAATTACGTGTGGGGTTGAATCCCTACAAATAAGGTACGTAGGCCTCTTATTTTATCGGAGAAATAGTTTGTACAATAAAGGATATACGTATTTTCTCTGAGCATTCTACAAATCAGTCAGCAAGATCAGTCATAACATCCATCCAAATTCATCCAGTGTTCTTCGTGTTCTTAGCAAAATACCCGTATTTTGCTCCGTGATTCCAGCTAACTTCCAAAATATTGTTATACCAATTTCTCCCGATAACATTTGGCGCTAGAAGATGGGGCCTTTTCATCTACTGGGAGAAGGATGACCAACTTCAAGCATAAGAAAAATGACGACGATGATGATCAAGAAACCGAGCTGCCTCTGGGGCACCCTGGTGGGGTTCTCTTGCGACCACTCAAGAAGAAAACACCTCAAGATAAGCCTCCCCAAGAGAAGTCCTTCCAGCACAAGGGGCCTCCCTCCGTGGACGATCCCAAACCTACCGAAGGGACACCCATTACTTCACATGCTGAAAATAGGGAGATAATGGGATACCTGAAGGACATTGGAGAGCGCTTAGCTGCTATGAGTGAACAGATAGAGAAGGTGGAGCAGGGTCATAGTGGCTCCATAAAAAAGAATAAGAAGAAAGGAAATAAGTCTAGTGGAAAAATCCAAAAGAAGTTGTTGAAGGATTTTGATGAGGTCGAGAACGAGACCCAAGATGAGCCTGAAGGTGAAAACAAGGACAAGCCCCCCAGCCAAGCCTCATCTGAGGCTCGCTCTACTAGTGTCTTTGATAGAACCCGGAAGAAACTTACAAAGGATGACCTCAAGCTCAGGATTGATAGACTCAAGACGAACAAGCCAAAAGACAGGTCCTCGTCCCATGGAGGAGGGTCTCAACATAGGGAATGACAGAGGAAGACTCCTTCTCATCAGGAGGAAGAACAATCAAGCACGCCCCCATCTCAAGCCAGGGGTCCCCAGGGGCCAGACCAGACTGGAGGAAAGAAGGTAGGAGACATGGACATTGTGAATTAAGGAAGCTGATGGAAAAGATGGATTCATTGAGGACATTAAGACAACACCCCTTCCCCCGGGATTTAGGACCAGCTCAGACCTTGTTTTCAGTGGTGATACCGACCCCGCAGCCTACCTAATTCGCTTTAATACCGAGATGGAAGTATATCAGGTTTCTGTGGAGGCAAGGTGTAGGTTGTTCGCTGCTTCCCTAAGGGCTAGTGCCCAACAATGGTTTTCTAAACTAGGGGAGCAAATCACCATCACCTCTTGGGAGCAATTTGCAGATATATTAATTAAGCAGTTCCAGTCTTCAATGCTATACACTCCCCCAGTGGCCACTCTTGCAAACATAGAGCAGAGGGAACGGGAGACCATTCAGGAGTATTTCATGAGGTTTAACGACGAGGTCCCCTGTGTTTGGATCGCTAGTAAAGAAGCTGTCAATAACTTCCTTATTGCAGGCATCCAAGAAGGCTCGAAGTTTTGGAAGCATTTGGTGTCCCAACTCCCCCCGGTGACTTTGAATGATTTCTACGCCCAAGCTGAGCCCTTCAAATGTCTAGAAAAGTCTATGCAAGACTTAAAAAAGGGTGAAGGAAGTAGCAGTGGGAGTGGCAAAAGTAAGGGGAGCAAGCGTGAAAGGTCCTATAGCCCTAAAAGAAACCGATCTCCGAGCCCAAGGAAGGACCGTTATACCAGGGAGCGTTCCCCTCAAAGGTCTCGGGGTCGTGATAGACGGGATACAGTGCACACTCCTCTGGTCGCTTCTATCGAACACATCTACGACATCAGTGATAAAGGTAAGTTGAAGAAACTGACCCCCATGAATAGTGCAGGAAGAAGAGACAAGTCAAATTCATCGGCAGACTGGTCATGATACGACAGATTATAGACAACTCAGGGACCAGATTGAGGATCTAATTCGTAATGGACACCCTAAAGAGTGGGTAGCCCGGGAGGCAAAAAAGCAAAACACCAACAAAGGTCTAGGCTACAATGAGGTCCCCCCTCCAAATAATAATGAGGGCGACCCCAAAGATAGGACCGTCAGAGATGGGAGTATCCACGTTATCTTTGAAGGGCCGCATATTGAAGGAAATAGCAACAAGACAATAGAGAGATATGCACGAGAAGCCAAGGGGTTCCCCCTCACTAATGTCCACCATTTACATGATCGTCCGTCCCATCTCTTCAAAGGGGAGAATGCGGACATCTTGTTTATAGAAGAGGATGGTAAGTGGGTTAATCATCCTCATGATGATGCTTTGGTTGTCAAGGTCAAGATCGACACTAATAACGTCCACAGGGTCCTAGTTGACAACAGAAGTGCGGCCAATATATTGACTTATGATGTTTATGGCAAGGATCTGTTACCCCAAGTGGGGGCCCTGTACGGGTTCACTGGGGTATCTGTTGCAGTAAAAGGTCTCATAAGGCTCCCCGTGACTCTTGGGGTTGAGCCATGCCTCACGACTCAAGTTGTGACATTCACGGGAAGGCCCATTATGAAAGAAATGAAGATAGTTCCTCAATTTATGCCTTAACTATGAAGTTCCCCACCCCGAAGGGGGTCGAATATGTGAAATGTATTCAATATGACTCTAAAGATTGCTACAACAAGGCCCTCAGGGCCGCCTCTAAGGGAGATGTCCCCATCCCGAATGACATGGACATTGAGGCTGACAGTTCAAAGAAACGGAAAGGGGTAGTAATAAACATAATCTATATTGAAGAATTACCAGAGGGGTACCTTGAGAGTCAAGGGATCCATGCTGAGCTGATCCCATGAGCACTTAAGATGGAAACCTCTCAACCAATCATGACCCTTCAAGAGGGCATAGTAGAAGAAGCTAGCGATGAAGACGAGACCCTCAAGCAGATCGCAATGCGGGCCTGAAAAGGGAAGGGGACTCGAAAGGAAACATCGACATTGGTGAACCTTCCAGGGGGAATAACTCGTGAGACTACTCATATATCTGAAAACTGGGTGTGTTATGGTGACCTGGAAGAGCAAAATTCTTCGCCTGAGCTGGTGAAGAATGTGCATCAGGTAGGGGAGCTCAGCCAAGTAAAGGATTTTGACATTGACTTAGATCCGCGTATCCTCGAGCAGGTGGAAAAGGCAGGGGCAGCTGAGGATACCATACCTATTCTTGTGGACACCCATGACCCCTCTAAGGTCCCCAAAATATGCTCTCAGTTGTCCCCGGAGTTAAGGGAGAAGCTCACAATCTTTCTTAAGCTAACTTGGACGTATTTTCCTGGTCGCATGATGATATGGTGAGGATTGACCCCAATGTGATGTGTCATAAGCTCAATATCGACCCAGAAAAGAAAGGGGTAAGAAAAAAATGAAGGCCAGTTAGTGGAGAAAGGGTTGAAGCTTTAAAAGAAGAGGTGGACAGGCTCCTGTAGGGAGTCCTTCTATCCTATGTGGTTGGCGAACCCAGTGCTGGTCAATTAGAAGCCAAATGGTAAGTGGAGGACTTGTGTTGATTTCACATATCTCAACAAGGGGTGCCCAAAGGACAGCTTCCTATTGCCTCGCATTGATCAGTTGGTTGATTCTACGGCTAGGCATGCGCTCCTAAGTTTTATGGACACCAATTCAAGCTATAATCAGATGCCATTGTATGGTCCCGATCAGGAGCACACCTCATTCATAACTGATAGGGGTCTCTATTATTATATCGGAATGCCATTTGGACAATTAAATGCAGGGGCCACTTATCAACGATTGGTGAACCTAATGTTCGAGAAACAAATTGAAAAGACAGTGGAGGTCTATGTGGATGACATGCTAGTAAAGTCCAAAGTGGCCTCCGATCATATTGGTCACCTTGGGGAGATGTTTGACATCTTGAGGAGGTACAGGATGAAGTTGAACCCCCAGAAATGTGTTTTTGGGGTAGAGTCAGGAAAGTTTCTTGGGTTCACAGTCAACCATAGGGGGATCTAAGCTAACCCAGCAAAGATCAACGCTCTTATATGGACATGAGGTCCCCAAGAAGTGTGAAAGAGGTGCAAAGCCTAACTAGTTGCGGCCCTAAATAGGTTTGTATTGAAGTCTTCAGACAAGTGTCAGGAATTCTTCAAGACCATCAAAAAGGTAGGAAAGAACTTTGAGTGGACACCAAAATGTGAGCAGGCTTTTCAGAAGATCAAAGAGCACTTGGGGACGCACCCTCTCCTATCCAAACCAAAGGAAGGGGACATCATCATTGTTTATTTGGCTGTTTCAGAGTATTCTGTGAGCGTTGTGCTGGTTTGTGAAGAGAAAGGGACTCAATATCCAGTATACTATGTTAGTAAGAGGATGTTGGATGTAGAGACCAGATATACAAGCATGGGGAAGTTGGCCTATGCCTTGGTTTTGGCTTCTCGTGAATTGAGACCCTATTTTCAGGCTCACAAGATAGAGGAGCAGACTTTCTATCCCTTAAGGCTAATCATGCACAAACAAGAGACTTCAGGAAGGCTCTCTAAGTGGACCATTGAGTTGGGGCAGTTTGATGTGGAATATAAGCCTAGAAGTGCATTAAAGGGCCAAGCTTTGGCTGATTTCATACTTGAATTCCCCCCTTATGACGATGACACCAAGGCACTTGCGTTAATTCCCAGGGTAACAAAATACTTTGATGCCCAGCAGAAATGTGCCCCATGGTGGTCCCTCTACGTTGATGGTGCTGTCAATAACAAGAGGGCAGGAGCAGGGATAGAGTTGGTTACTCCGGAAGGTCACAGCTTGAGGAGCTCAGTTTACTTTTTCTTCAAAATGACTAATAATGAGGCCGAATATGAAGATTTAATTCTTGGACTCAAGTTAGCACTCGAAATAAGGGTGAATAATTTAAATGTTTACAGCGACTCAATGCTTGTCACTGGCCACATACATTGTGGATGGCAAGCTAGGAGTCCTCAGATAGAGTTGTATCTTAAATGTGCCCAAAGGCTTATCAAACTCTTTCAAGAGGTAAGGGTGGAACACATCCCACGTGACCAAAATGAAGGAGCGGACGCCCTAGCAAAGTTGGGCTCACAGCGGGAGGCCACGTTACTTGGTGTGATTCCCTTGGTAATACATGATAAGCCTAGTGTGCCTGAAAATTTTGTTATGGAGACGACCACAATTGGATCCACTTGGATGACCCCAATTTGGGATTATATCAAAACAGAGGGTCTTCCCCATGACAAAAAGCAGGTAAGAAAGATCAATTATCAGGCGGCCCGTTATGTGATCTTTGACGAGGTGCTGTACAAACGAGGCTTCAATACACCACTTTTAAGGTGTGTTGATGGTGAGAATGTACTTACATCTTAAGAGAAGTGCATGAGGGCATCTGTGGAAATCACACGGGGGTTAGCTCACTTGCTCAGAAAATATTCAAACAAGAGTACTACTAGCCCGCACTGAAGAAGGATGCATTTAGGTTCTCTAGGGCATGTGCAAAATGCCAAAGGTTCACCAACTTCAGCAATTTCCCAGCAACTCATCTTACATCTCTCACCAGCCCATGGCCATTTGCTATGTGGGGAATCGATCTCATTGGAGAGCTCCCCAAGGTGAAATGTGGTGTCAAATATGCAGTTGTGGCAGTAGGCTACTTCACCAAATGGGCTGAGGCTGAGCCCTTGGCTACTATTACAGCAAAAAAGCTGAGGGACTTTGTCTTTAGGTACATTGTATGCAGATATGGGGTCCGCCATCAGCTTATCTCTGATAATAGAAAGCAGTTTGATAGCAAGGGGATGCGAGAGTTCTGTGATGCATTCGGAATAAAGAAAGACTTCTCTGCTGTTAGCCACCCTCAGACTAATGGACAAACAGAATCTGTCAACAAGATCATCAAGCATACTCTGAAAACTAAGCTTGAGAGCAAGGGTAGCTGGCTCGTGAAACTACCAAAGGTGTTATGGTCCTATAATACAACCCCTATGAGCACAATTAGAGAGACCCCTTTTTCTCTTACCTATAGGTGTGAAGCCATGGTCCCTGTGGAGATTGAGTCAGGGTCCTTCAGATGGGATCATTATGACCCCCAAGCCAATGAGGTCAACCACATGCTTTACTTGGACATCATTGAGGAGGCTCGAGAGGACTCAGCCTATCAACAAAGGGCAGCTAGGAACTGTAATAGAAAGGTCAAGACTCGTCCTCTTCGTGTGGAAGACCTGGTCCTCAGGAGGGTAATGCCAAACACCAAGGTCCCCGGACATGGGTTATTTGGAGCTAATTGGGAAGGCCCCTACAAGGTTAAATCCATACTATGGGAAGGGTCCTACCACGTTACAGATATGGATGGCAAATTGCTTCCGCGGGCATGGAATGTGGAGCACCTCAGAAAATATTATCAGTAATGGGCTCTAATCCCTTTAGATTCGTTTATAAATATTATAGAGTCAGTATGAATAAAAAATCCTTAGTTTAGGGGGGTAGTAGTTATATAAACGCCTCCTCTAGCTGATGTAATGACATTGGGCATGGCCCCTATTATCTATGCATATTTTGGTTTCCTTCAAAATATTTTTGAATTTTTCTGTGTAATAATCTATTTTGGCATAGGGCCCATTTAGGTCTCATTTTACAATTTTGAATGATTAGTTTATGTAGTCATGACATGCTTACTTTGATGACATTACACCTTTAAATTGACTTAGGGTCGCTACAGCGCCCCCAAATAAGTCATTTATCATTAAAAATGACTTTGGGTCGCTGTAGCGCCCAAAAGAAGTCATTTATCTTTAAAACTGACTTAGGGTCGCTATAGCTCCCCCAAAGGAGTTCAGAAAAGTACAATTTACTTATGAAAATGGTGAAATACTTAAACAAAACAAAAGCATGACCAGCCTAGGGCCAATAACTGTGCCAAGTTAAGGGTCGCAAAGCGAACCCAAAGAAGTCATTTATCTTTAAAACTAACCTAGGGTCGCTATAGCGCCCCCAAAGAAGTCATTTATCTTTAAAACTGACATAGGGTCGCTATAGCGCCCCCAAAGAAGTCATTTATCTTTAAAACTGACTTAGGGTCGCTATAGCGCCCGCAAAGAAGTCATTGACCTTTAAAACTGACTTAGGATCACTATAGCGCCCCCAAAGGAGTAATTTATCCTTAAAACTGACTTAGGGTCGCTATAGCACCCCCAAAGATGTCATCTATTATTATAACTAACTTAGGGTCGCTTTAGCGCCCCCAAAGGAGTTCAGAAAAGTACAATTTACTTATGAAAATGGTTAAATACTTAAAAAAAAACAAAAGCATGACCAGCCTAGGGCCAATAACGGTGCCAAGTTAAGTGTCGCAAAAAGAACCCAAGATTGTTAAACAAAATTGTAATTGTGGAGCGTTAAGGGAGCCCACACCGCTGGTTCATTAAAGCAAAAGTTCATTACAGATTGGTGAAGAGGAAGCTTGGCGTTTGAGCGTTGAGTAGTATTCTACTCCTCTGCATCATCAACTTGGGCTCTCTCCGCGTCCCCGCCTTGCAATTGTTTAGCGGCCACTTCTGCCTGCTTCGTTGCTAGCTCCTCCCTCCTATTTGTGGCCTCCTCCACAAGCTCCACCTTCAGATCCTCAGCATACCCCGCTATAGCGACCCCGAAGACAGACCAGTCAAAATTAGAAACTTTGCGGATGAATTTCTTCATGCATATTTTTTGACCTTGGGCCTTGAACTCATCCTCAAGATCCTTCTTCTTGAGCTGGAAGGTGGCCAGGTCATTATCCAGCTTCTCCTTCACGACCTTGGCCTGAGCGACCTCCTCCTCGCGAGCCTTTTCAAGCTTTTTAAGGCCATCCTTGGCTTCGCGGAGCTCTTTTTTCAGCTACTCGATTTCATGCTTGATAGAGAGCTTTTGGGTCTCTATCATCTTGGTCTTGTCGCTCTCAGCCTGGGTAAACTTGAATTTGATGATTTTATTGTCCCTTGATAAATTTTTCATCTCCTTGGTGTGGGTAGCATGGCGAAGAAATGCCTCAGCAAGCTGGTCACATCTATGGTCTCGTCTATAGTGGCATTACACCAGGAGTGAACTTCAGGTTCTGTGGCATTCTGGTGGCCCATTTTGGCAAACATAAGGTGCACCACCGTAGCTTGGGGAGCAGCGCCCCCGGTTCCCTTACCAGATTTTTGGCGCTTTTGGCCATGTTCATCAAGCATATCTCTTCAGGCTCGCTTCGCTTTTTGGGGCTAGGCTCTTTTGCACTTGAGGTTTGAGCCAGGGGAGTCTTAATGACGATCCCCTTTGAGCCTTGAGGAGGAGGCATAACCATGATATCTTTATCATCATCTGGAAAGGGGGTAGCGCTCGTTTTCTTTGTCACACCTGAAAAGTAAACATGGTCGCTACTTAGTATAGAAAACAATGAAGAAAATGCAGGCAAATATGAACACAATGTTACAGGAGTAAAGGAAAACAAGTAAAGCGAACCTAAGCTACTTTGTACAAATTCTTACTCTCTTCATCAATTGCGGGCCCTTTACCCTTTTTCTTTTGCGAGGCCTCTCTATGGGTCGCAGGTTTGGAGGCTGGCTTCGAGGTGGAGGCCTTGGTTAGAGGGGTCGTATGCGCCCCTGGTTTCAAAAAGCCGCATTCTATTAAGTTGGCGGTAGTAAGGAGCGTCCTAATGTTCCTCTTCTCTCGCGGAAGCTTGATCACCTTATCAGCATTACTCTTCGCAGTATTAGTCAGTTGGCTTCGCACCTGACCAGCTGCGACCCCAAAAGTGTTAGAGGCAAAAAAATAATAATTCAAAAGTGGGTTATTTGTGATCTTCTTACCAGGAAAATAATTGAAAGTAGTGGGGACTCGCGGCACGTCACGGACATAGAAATATGCCTCCTGCCATGGGCCCGAGTTGCTTGGCGCCCCCCATATCAAATCTTTCTTGTTATATTTGGGCCATACTGCAAAATAAAGGAATCCAAAATCTCTTTTGTGGTCTCGCTTCATCTGGAGGAAGTATCCCATGTCTTTGCGGTCATGGGTGGAAATTTCTCCTTGTGATATATGATGTACAGAGCGATCATGGACCTGAAGCTGTTGGGGTTTATTTGCATTGAGGCCAATGCATATTCTTCAAAAACATGGATGATGAATGGGTGCAAAGGGGAAGTGATCCCCACCCTTGGAAAAAATGCGAACAAAACCATCCTTGGAACGCGACCTCCATTCTGGGGGTGGTTGAAGCGATAACACCTCATATGGGGGAGGGGGAGTCTGATTTTGCCCTACAGGCGATATTGGTCGATCATTTACCAATGTATCCGCTATTAGGGTCGTTGCCTGTTTCTTGCAAGCTAACTTGCGAGGTGACCCTGGCCTTATGCCCGCAGCATCTGCTTCATTTGAAAGATTTGATTGTTTTGCTAACTTCATCGAGGTTGCCATCAGCAAATTCTGGCTCCTCGTAATCTTCATCATCGGAGTTAGGGGCCTCGTTATCGACACCCCCCTCGTAGAAAAAACTGCCTGGCTCGGCCCCAATGTCATAATAGGCCTCACCTAATGTGTCTGTGGAAGATGATGACTCGCTGTTGATGGTGATAGGGTCGTGAGGAACCTGAGGGCCAACTAACGACCTGATGGCACTTCTTTTTTTTAGCAGTTTTTCAATGTCTCGCTGGACTTGGTCGGTGTAGTCTTGACTAGGGAGGGGCGCACCAGACAAGCCGGCCACGGACTCCCTAGCAGCCCCTAATGGTTTTTTGGACCTCCACTCATAGGGGTTGGTCTCCCTAGTATAATTTTCCTACGACCAGGCAGGGTGCAATAATAGTCTGAAGGAATCTGATCCGCTTGTAACTCAGGCAATATTTGCGGCCGCTTCCTCGCTGATGACTACATTGGATGAGAGGGGGTGCCTTGAGGTTCCAAACATCTTGTTCAGCTCGTTTTGAAATTCAGCAGATCCCCGCTGTTCAGGTGGAAAATGGCACAATAGGGATGAGGTCTTAGAAGAGGCGTCGTTCGACATCTGAAAAGATGGTGCATAATGAGTGTGTGCCCTTAAAATAGATCAAAAATATAATAAAGAAGCATTGATATAAAGAAAAGAGACTAAGTGTCCTCGCATCGCACATGCATCCTATTGGGGTCGCATCCTAAGGGGTCGTATATTATTGGGCTCGCATCCTATTACTACAGGGATTGCTATCCAATTACTTTGGGATCGCATCCTCACGTGAATGTATGTGTGGACAACTTATTATAAAAACACAAAAATGAAATTGAAGTATGGAGATTAAAGATCGAGAGCTTACTTTCTGAAGAACTGGATGAAGAATCAGGGTTGCACGTGTAGACTATTCTTGATGTTCTTCGAATTTTAGCCGTTTTGATCCTTCAGTAATTCGACAATGAGTATTTGTAAAATCTGGGAAATGAATTCAAAATCCCACATATTTATAGACAACAGAGGAGAGAGACGATGTTAGACAGGTCTCACGATCCCAGCCATTGGGCACAGATCTCGAGATACGAGAGCTGTCCAAATCGATTCATCTCTCGATGGGCTCGCTAGCGACCCCAAATGTATGTCTGGGCGATGCGACCCCTATTTTTAAAGGGTAATTCTTGTTTAAACGAAGGCCTCGTTTAAGATTCTCCATAGCGCTCATGGTGGCCATGTAGACTCGGGGGCTAGTTGTTATGCCTATTTTTGGGCATAGGTCTCAAACATGCCCATTATGATCTATTTGACTTTAGGTTTTGCAAATGGGCCTAAGATAGTTTAACTATTAAAGATGGATGGCCCAAGGTTTTTCTAGGGCACCCCTTTAGAGAGGCCGCAGGCCGCTTCAACCATAGGGGTCGCTAGCGAGCCTTAGGGGTCGCCACCGTTAGACTAGCGAGCCCGCCTTAGAAGCTGCATTGCATAAGTAACAATATATTAAGAAGACTTGCAGGCCAACCCTTTTAGGGTCGCCTCATCATGTCACCTCAAGAGAGCCTCATCTCCTTAGGGGGCGCTCTACTATGATTCGTTTTGCTTTGGAATGAAGGCCCATGGCTAGGGCCCCCTCCAAAAGGGGTCGCATGGGTGTGGTCGCTATAATCTAACAGATGGCCCTTAGGGGGCGCATGTGAGGCCTCGTACTGCCTCTAAGGTGTCCCCTAGAAGGGTAGTGCCTCGTTTTATGACCATTTTACAGCCTTTTAGGCTTAGGCTATGGTCTCAATGGGCTTTTCACGGATGATATCCACGGCTTTTGGGCCTGGACCTCGATGGACCAAGCGAAACCCTTGCCCATTAGGGTAACTTGTTCTCAAGAATGACATGTGGCTTGAATCCCTATAAATAGGTTAAATAGGCCTTTTGTTTTGGTGGAGAAGTAGTTTGTACAAGAGAAAATATACGTATTTTTTCTGAGCATTCTACAAATCAGTCAGCAAGATCTGTCATAACATCCATCCAAATTCATCCCGTGTTCTGCGTGTTCTTAGCAAAATACCCGTATTTTGCTCCGTGATTCCAGCTAACCTCCAAAATATTGTTATACCAATTTCTCCCGATAACAATTCCTATATGCCTTATAATTCTGTATCTAATATTATTTTACATTTTTTTATTCCTATATGCCTTAAACTAAAAAATTTAAATGGAAATTTATTTTTTTAATATGAAAATTTTATATATTTAATTAGTTAATTAAATAAATGGAATCCTATTTAGATTGTAATTCTTGATTCATATATACTACAATGTTTTAACAGAAAAAAATGCAATTACAAACTATATAAAAACCCAAATCAAGTTAAATTTAAGGAATCCAATTTAGAAATTCTTGCAAACTCAAATCCGAGGAAAAAAACTATTTCTATAACCTTTTTTTCTTTATAGATATGAGTTGAATAAGGATTGTATTAAAATTTACAAAGAAGTAGCAAATCAATGATAATAATAGGAAATTCTTGATTTAGTTGCAGTAGACACTTAAAATATTGTATATGTTTTTTAAGAAAATAGAATTAATGGAGTCATATTTAAATTGTAATATCAATGTTATTGTTTAATTATAATGTAAACACGCTGTTTGCATTATTATTAATTAGTTTAGATAAATTCTGATTTGAATGATTTTATTATTTTATTAAAAAATAATAAATTAGACGGCATAACCGAAATACGGTGAAACCAGGTATTGTATCGTTAAAAAAATAGAGTTCTAGGAGAAATAGAAGTATTGTAATTATAATACGATTCGAACAGTTTTATTACTTTATTAAAAACTAATATATAATTCTACATGAAATATAGGAATGTGTAAAACCAAAATACGATGAAACCAAGTACCTCATCAAGAGTTCTACATAAAATAGAATTGTAATCATCACACGGTTTGAATAATTTTATTATTCAATTAAAAAATAATATGGAATTCTACAAAAAATAATTAATACTTGATTATATATAACAATTTTATTACAACGTATGTATTCTTCTATGAGTAGGTAGTATTCATAGAAACGAATTGTATAATTATAATATGGGCGAAATCTCATTTCAGTGGTACTTGGTTTCACCAGTTAGATTTCTATTTTACGTAAAATTTTATGTTACTTTTTAATAAAATACTAAAATAGATAGAATCTTATTATTATTAAAATACTTCTATTTTTAGTAGAATTTCATATTATATTTTAATGGAATAATAAAAATGTTCAAACCGTATTGTGATTACAATTCTATTTCCTGTAGAACTCTATATTATTTTTTTACTATGGGGTACTTGGTTTCATCGTATTTTGGTTTTATCCAATCATATTTCATGTAGAATTATATGTTATTTTAAATGAAGTAATAAAACTGTTCGAATCGTATTATAATTACAATACTTCTATTTCCCGTAGAATTCTATATTATTTTTTAGCGATGCGATACTTGGTTTCACCGCGACCCCTTTTGGTCGTATTTGGTTTTACAGTATTTTGGTTCCACACTTAGATTCCTATTTACGTAGAATTATGTGTTATTTTTTAATGAAATAATAAAATTGTTGAAATCATATTATAATTACAATACTTCTACTTCCCATAGAGTTCTATATTATCTTTTATTAATTAAACTAATGAAATTATTTGTATCGTCTTATAATTATAATACTTCTATTTCCCTTAGAACGCTATATTATTTTTAATGATACAGTACTTGATTTCACCGTATTTTAATTTAAACATATTATAAATATATATGTTACACTAATTATATTACTATAAATAAATTAAATAAATTTTCTCAAGCCCGTGCTTCGCACAGGTTATCTACTAGTATAAATAATGTACCGAAAGAACATTATATGTGATTGTAGTTTGTGATCTATGATAAATATAAATAATGTACCATACACCACCCACGTACCAACAAGTTAATAGTATTGCCTCCGCTACACTTCAGCTGCAACAAAATCCTTAAATTGGTGTTGCCGCGTTCTCCAGTGCTGTCCTTGAAGAGGTGACCCGAAATGTCGGGACCATACTCCCCTCAATTTATAAAAAGTATGAGGTAGAGCACCAAAAGGTAAAATTTTAAACCTTCTCATAATTTAGGGTACTCCTTATAATTGAGTTTGTTATTTTAAGGCATTTTATGGTTGTATGCGTTTTAGGCTTTAAGGGAGGCTCAACAAGAAACCACTACTAGCAGCGAGGGAACCAAAGATGACGACAAAGATGGCAGAGGCGAGGAAGAGGAACAGGAGGGAGGCAACAACGGTGCAGAAGGCGCTTAATTAATACTATTCCTAGTGCCTACTATGCAAGAAAACTTTTGACTATGCTTTTGATCCGTACGTATACATCTGGTTGTTAATTCTTCTTGTAATTTGTAGTTGATACATTTGGTTGGCTGCAACGTTTTGGATGGTTGAAACATGGCTGTTAATTATATAATTTATTTGGTTGTTATTGATGCTTGTTAGGATGCTTGATTGTGTTGCTTGTTAGGATTGTTGGTTGTGTTGGTTTATGTGATGTAGTATGCCTGTAATTGGTACCGTACGCATTGCTGTACGGGGAGGGATAATTGCAGGCTAAAAAAAAAATCTGGCCACAAGACCGACCGTATACAAATAAAAACGACCGAAAATGACCATTTTTGGGTAGAAAATAATGGCTGGAAGTATATAATAACGACCATACTCACCCAAAAACCGACCGTCCACTTAAAGTGTAGTCGGTACAGAGCAGTCGTTTTTCGACCTTAATCCAACAAAGCCACTAACACGATAACGACCAATTCGGTCGGTAACAATAACGACGGAATGAGGTAGTCGGTATGGACTTATAACGACCAATATAACGGTCGGTTAGTGTGGTCGCAGCTACTGACCTAATGAGCCAAGCATCCTTGGAACCACATACAACACCGATCGTCTACTTGAAGAGTAGTCGGTATAGTGCGGTTTTTTTTCAACCTTAGTCCAACAAAGCCGCTGACACGGTAATGACCAATTCGGTCGGTAACAATAAAGACGGACCGGGGCGGTTGGTATAGATTTATTACGACCAATACAACGGTTGGTTACTGTGGTCGCAGCTACTAACCAAATGAGCCAAGCATCCCTGGACCCACATACAACACCTACCATAGAATGGTCGGTACTTTGGTCAGAGTTCTAGCGGTATCACGTAGAACAGCGACCGCCCAACGGTCGTTAAAATCGTTTGGAATTATCGACGTGGCACGTCCATTGAGTGTACACATGTCATGTCCACGTGGCGTTAGACTTTCATCAGTCAAAGTCAATTGCGACCAGAAAAGCAAATAACGATTAGGATAAATACGACCAACCGTTGACGGTCGAAATTTCATTGTAACGACCGATTTTTTGCTTATTATGACCGGTTTGGAGGTCGGTAAAAGCCCTGTTTCTTGTAGTGTAAAAGGATCAATGTTTTGTTCCTAGTCAAAACAATATAATACAATTTTTTCATAACGAATTTAAAGTAATCATCACATAACATCTTTTTTCTAGGTATGCTTGAACACATTTGTGGCCTTGTGGTGCCAATTGTCTCTACTTTCGATCTAGAGAAGAAAGAATGTCGGGCCAAAGCCCTTTGTCAGAAGAAGTACTCTTTATCCCCTCCTTTACTTTCAATCAAAAGAAGAAAGAACATCGGGCTAAAGCCCTTCATCAAGAGACGTACTCTTTATCCCCTTCTTTGAACATTTATGGAAGTATATCCTGTTAACTAAATAAACTCAAAGAAAACTTTGCTTGCGGATGAGTTAAGTTTTGCCTGGAGAATTAAGAGAAATTTAAATTGCCAATATGATTGTGTAGTAACTACGAAGACCTTTTGGTTATGTTCACTTGGATGTAATGAAACTGAGAGAAAATGGAATGAGATTTGTACTTTCTAATGGGGAATGCTTATAATTTTTACTCTTTCTTTCTTTCCTTTTTTGACAACTCAAACTAGAATTCTAACCCAAAATTTTTGGAAGAAATGCTCTAATCGCCTTTTACCTCATTTTCCGTACAAACATTATCATAGAAAATTTCAAACTCTCATGCTTGTTCACTGTTCTCTTGTACATCCTTTCTTTCTTTCTACTTAAATTTTTTCGATAATTTAACATTCCATTTCTTCACTATGCTAACAAAAAAGTTATGTATAAGATAACATACTACTATTTTCATTTCTTGCTCAAGCACTACTGTTTTCATTTCCTTCTCAAGTCAATGCAATATAAAACAAAAAAGTTAATTAATTCAAAATAAATGTTTCACTTAACATTATGATAAGGTAATATGAAATTTGAACAAGATTTTCTAAACGTAGTGGATTATTATAGTGTGTATATATGTACACACTAGTAAAACATCTCATGTTTCTCCTGATTTATATCAATATATGCACTCTAGATCTTATTTTGCTCCCTATCTTATGTTGTATGTGGACTAGTAAAACTTTTCATAGCCATATTTACTTGTTTTCCTTCTATATTTGATATCTTTCTCTTCCATTCCTCAACTATAATTCATTTCTTCTTACAAGAAAGAAATATATTCCAATTATATTTGTAATTCAATTCTACGATCATGGAACATTCAACTTAATATATCCTACCCGATAAATAAAAAAAATGTGGCACATGTCAAACTTGAATTATATAAGAGAGATATAAAGTCAATGGTATGATATCACTGATAATAAGCTCAAAGACATGGTTATCATTAGGGTTTGAGTAATGCAAAGGTTACGAAGCCGAAAAGAAGCGAGTTTGAGGAAATTGGAAACGACGAGCTACACAAGCACAAGAAGATCACAGGGTTTTCAAATAAATTTAGAGAGTGGAGATGTACTAGCCTATGTTGCACTTTAGTCTACAATCCGATGTCCCGAATTTAGCACTTCTTATGTGTAATATATATTAGGTCAAAACTTGTTTTATGATTTGGCTAAATAGATAAAATACTTGAATTATTTTTAATTTCTCCCCTTATAAAGTTTGCTCTCAATTGAACTATATTAGAAAGTCTTTAGGATTACCAAAATTAAAATGTCTCTCTCAATGAATCTCTTAGTTCCTGTTTATGAATTTATCATATATAACTTTACATACATATTTATAGTGTCAAATGTCATTATGTATTTTGTATTTTCCTTTTTTACGTGGACTAGGTTATAAGTGTCCAACATGGATACATGTCATTAGGGTTGAGCAAAACCGAACCGAAACCGAAAAATCGAAACGAACTGTGCTGATTTGGTTCGGTCGAGCCCTAATTTTTCTGAAATTCGGTCTATTCGGTCTGGACCGAATAGACCGAAATATAAATAGATTCGGTCCGGTTCTTTTAAAAATATTTATGCCCGGACTGGATAGACCGAATAATAAATACTATAATTTTTATATTATACACATTTTACATATATCTTAAAAAGTACAATTATAATTTTTATTTTGCAATTGTATCTATACACTCTTAGAGCTCTCTATATCACATTACTTTAATGATAGTTTAAATTTTATAATTTTTTGTTTAATATTTAATACAATTTTTTTTCCAAAATAATTTCGGTCCTTTTCGGTTCAAAAGAGGAATGAACCAAATTATTTCAGTTCGGTTCGGTTCGGTCCATAAGACAACTTCGGTCCGGTTCGGTCCAAAAAAATAATAACATTTCGGTTTTCGGTCTACTTGGTTCGATCCAGACCGAACCAACCAAATAATCAACGTAGTCCAAGTGTCGGATTGGGCAACATTTCGAAAATACTACTTATGTCTACATATATGTCGTATTTTCCTTACAGTGTCCAAGTTTATACTTAATACCAGGTTCGAGTGTTAGACATAGACACATACACAATACAAATACTCGATGGGAAATGAAGAATCGGATGACAATGGTATAGTCCCGTCATTTTGTACTTGTCAAATTTATGTATCTCCACATTACACGGACCGAGTACGCATATCTTTTCTTCATTATTACTTCCAATTAGACTTGTTGTGTGCTTTCTCACTCCGTAAGAAATGTACAAGTTGATCTTTTTAGTAAACAACATTTACATTCAATTGGACGGCACACATCAAGAAGATTTAACTTATTAGTTCTTATCAAAATAGATTTTATTGATAAAAATATACTTGTACTATATTATCTTGTGTACTAATTCTATTATGTGATTTTGCCTATTCTTTTTAAGAAAAAAATATATATATTAATAGAATTTTTCATCTTAGTTTTATTAGTTTTATTGCAATAATCTCATTATTGTAAAATAGTGGTTTAAGAAAAAGGAAAAATGTCATTAGCAACTATTAGTATCTAGAATAAAGAAATTGAGAAAAGGAAAAACTTACTACATTATTTTTTTTACGAAAAGAAAGTCATATGTTTATAGAATCTGTGAATCTTAATTTATTGCAAGTATCTCATTATTTTAAAATGATTTTTGAAGATAAAGGATAAATGTCATTGACAATTACTATTTTCCAAAATAATGAAATGTTAAAAAGTTATCCAATTTCCAGTTAAGGCTCTTTTTACCTTCAAAACAATAATAATTCGAACGCTTTAACCCCAAATTTTTTCTTCTGACAGGCCAAAGCCCCAATCTGCATCTGCATTACTCTCTTAACTTTCATAGAGCTAAGCTTTTTCTTTAATCACCTTTTGCCAATCACAGTAAACACTATCACTGGTGAAATCGTTGTTCGTAAGGAATTTAAAATTTCGCATACAAAATAATTCCTTAACCTATTCCAGGTAATAAGTAACATTAATTGTACCGCGAAGTTAGAGGGTCCTCATATATACTGTTTCCTTAGAGCAACTATACAGGACTAAGAGCAATAAACTTCATGCTATTGGAGTCATCCGATGTCATTGGCACTTACCATCTCTACCTCGACTGCCTCTTGAGATTCAGCTCCATATCCTATATCCATGATCTGGATAATTCACAAAAAATTCAAAATCTATTCTCGGCATTCTCAAAATCCTCGCCTTGTGGCCTGGAAGGGTCGGCCTCATATGGTACTCTAGTCAGAAGTGGGACAGAGGCACAATAGCCATCTTATCTCTCTCTTGATGCTTGATCCTTGCTCTATCAAACTTTCTCACTGCCCCTCTTATCTGGGCCAAAGTAAACCTTTCAATATCAATCTCATTCTTTAACATTTCTATAAGCTCTCTGTCAGCCATATCAATCGACTATATTTCTAGGTCTATTGAGACAGAATCATATGGGGTCCCCTATAATATAATAAGGAGCCTAATAATCCTTGTTCATAAATCCTCCCTTGCGGTTTTCTATTTTTCTCTCACCTGTCAATATAACATCCAGTAGTCCGACTACGAATCCGATATGGATTCTCAGTTCATAATTATAACTAAGTTCCTCACACTTACGTCTTTGAGTACTATAACCTTTGCTCTGATACCATTCTGTAACACCCCCAAATCCAGGGTCAGAAATCTGGGTTGTCAATTTCAATTTTACAACTCCTTGTCAAAATATTTCCTTTATATTTTTCATCAACACACAATTACTCATATCTCGACCCTTACCTTTCACACACATACAGGTTATAGTCACAGAGAATGTACCGATACAATACCGAACCATAATGTAACAATGATTCAACAATTATTACATTCTTCCAAATATCTCTACTAATAATGCTACTGACTATTACTTCTAAGTGAAGCATGATCAGCAGTTAAATATAGACTTAACCCAAGGGTTATAACAATTTACATGTTTTAACTTAAACAAAACATGATAGGATATCTAGCCTCCTTCCAGCGTAATCCTTCACCTCAAGCTAGTCATATGGATTAATAGATATTTCCGACTTCCTTGCTCTTCGTAGATGGTGCGGCCACATTGCTACCTTTGGGGTTGGAAGATGAAACAACAAGAATGAACAAATAATGCCCAGCAAGTTCTACCAACAACTATCAACTTTAAAAAAAATAGAATATACTTCCATAGAAGTAATAGGGAAAAGAATCAAAACTTCATACCCTTTTATATCATTCCTCAATCTCAACATCTTTTATAAACCTCGAATCCTTTTTTTTATAATTCTCCAATAGTTCAAGTTACTAAAGGATATGCTTTTCATTTAATCGATCTTTAATAAATCATTTTCCAGCACTTAAGCTGTAATATAATTTAATATCAACAATTACCCAAACCCTCTTTCAATAATCAACATCAGTACTAGATGTTTCATTACCAAACAATCTTCACAATCCAATATGTTGTGAGATATAACACAATTTATTTACTCTATTTATTGTCAGCACTATCTGTGACAATTCAATTTATAAACATTTTGAAATATTTCTTTTCTGAGGGACCGGGACTTTCAAGCAACTGGATATGATTAAACGATGATCAGTCGCGTCAATCATATCCTTCCAAGGAACCTTTTTACTACTTGTAGATGGACAAGAACACTTTTCGTACTTGACCAGGACAAGAACACTTTTTATACTTGTCCTGATGATGGACAAGAACACTTTTCAAACTTGGCAATCATCCTTTAGCAGCACCTGGGCCAGAAATAAAATGGTTGGACTGATTAGATACGGCCACTTACGTAGAAGTACAGCAATTCCGGTATTCTCAATCAGCGGTACCGACGTTCATGTCGATTGCAATCTGATTTCAATAATACGCTGATCAATCCGGTCGCATATGCTAGGGCATCATATATTATGATCCCTGCCCTAACAGAGTCCCCTGAATTATGCATACCTCGAAATAATTCTCAATTCATATCTAGTATATATATATATATATATATATATATATATATGGTCACTTTATAACGAACAACATCATAATGTCAAGAAGTCAACAGTTAAAGGATAAAAGTCTTGCCTCAGTGATGCGAATGCAAACGTGACTGCAAATGCGAATGTGACTGCGAGGGTCCTGGATTATGTCGTGGTGCTATAACATTGAAAATAAAGCAGGGTTAGCAACTATCACATATAATCCAAAGCATAACCGTTATACACATTTCCCATTTCCACTGGCCGATGCCAGACATATCTTAAATGACATATAAGCATGTTATTTATACTCACATTGTATCCTAGGACTTGGCTAAATCCAAGTTCTAACTCAATTACATACCTCCGCGTTTCTCGCCGCTTCGCTTAAGGTTTTACACGAATACCACTTACTCTCACATTTTTATAAAATCGAAAAATAATCATTTTATTACGAAACCTTCGCGAGGGCCTTATCAACTGCCTTTACCACTTTACTTAAAAGTTTCATGATCGAACAAGTCTTTTACAGTTTTCAAAAACATCCTCAAAATTGAATATAAGATAAGGGGTGGTTTCGCGAAACGTCGTTTATTAAAATGAACGTTCCTCTTAAACCGTAAATCCATTTTATACGATCTTTATATCAAAACGAAGATTAAAACGTAATATATCTATTAATGGAAGTGGTGATGTTTGGCAGTGGGGATTTTGAACCCAAAGTTACACACAAAAAGGGGTGTTAGATAATCGGGCATTACGACGGCTATATTTACGTGATTTCCAATATCGTAACTACACCAAATCATCAACCATTCACTCACAACACAAGATCACAACTTTTACAATCCATATTAGTCAAAACCTCTTAAGATCAACCACTTATAAGAAATACCATACATGGATTAACCAACAACAATAATCACATTATCTTATATAAACATAGTCCTAATCATGCTTAATACTTTCATCCACTAATGATCATCAAAACTCCAATAAAACTCAATAAACCCAACTTAATACCAAGGGATCAAGAACTTTATACCTTCCCTGGAGTGAGAGTGTCACTAAGAAGCCTTAAGGAGTCCTTGGTTAGCCTTAGGAAGCTTGGATCTTAAAGGAAACACAAAGAGAACAAAGTTAGTTCATGAAGGTTACTATTTATCATCAATTTTGATGATTTATTTGAGCTAGCTAGACATGGATTCTAGCTCTCAAACTTCTTGCTCTTCTGAATTATGAAATATAGGATCCAAAGAAACCCACCTTGTAATTTTTGATGGAGTGTAGCTTGATTTTGCTTTTCTTTTTCTTCCTTTTTATTTTTGGCCGAGAGCATCAATGGAGAGAGTGTTTGGCTTGGTTGATTTTGGAAAGTGTGATTAAACCGAGTGGTTTGTGATATTTCTCTAGAAAATCCACTTGCTTGGTGCTTACCTCATCTCCATAACATCATCTTTAATCCATGTGTTACTTTTTATGGTTTGATGAGATCATTAGTCCTAACCAAATTAGTTACAATCTAATTATTTGGTTAAGACTTGAACTAGCATGGTTACTTGCTTGGTTCCTTGTCTTGCCACTTGCATAAGCTCATTCCTTGATCGTTTAATTTTTTTACAACTCGTTATCGCTCATTCCTGTTAATCGATTGAAGGAATACATTTGTAGTTCTATTGTTAGGGGTTTCTCTAAAACCTTATTAGTATCCTTTATCCTTTTATTCATCCTCCTTATAATTCCTGGATCTTTTACCCTTTAATCTTAATAGTTTATACTCAATTCCTTCAGTGTCTAATGGATTCTTGGAAAAAATAAAAGTGCTCATTTTCGAATTCTGACGGCATTTACATACACTCATATTCATTACCGAACACTAATACGGACTTAGAATTTCCATAAAAGAACTCCTACATAGTGTGGTCTGATAATTTTCATAATCAGTAAAAGTTACTATTCATCAGGGTTTTGGATAGCTTCAAAATTTTGGGGTTATTACATTAAGTGATCTGAAAACAAAATGATTATTTGTCTAGTTCATCTATTTGTTTCCCAATCAGGTTGTATTGTCAATTACAAGATTTGTTCCGCTTGTTTTCCAGTATTTTAATGAATACAAAAAATTTTGTTTGTAAAAAAAAAGTAAAATTTTCATTTCACGTGTACGTGATTAATTGATTGTCTTTGTTTATTAGGTTTGAGAGATAACATAGTAATAGACATTTCAGTGTACACAGACTACACCATACACATAACTTATCCCGATTTTCACTACAAGAAAAAGGTCAATAGACATCAGTTGTGAACCGATATGAAAATTTTTTAAAAGCGATGTCTTTGCATGTGTAGAGAAAGGTCT